>PVJI01020451.1:14499-29104 GCA_004026765.1 Micronycteris hirsuta | reverse complement strand
TTTTGATTACTGCTTTAATTTCTTCCACTGTTATTGGTTGGTTCAGGCTTTCTGTTTCTTTCTTATTGAGTTTTGGAAGATTATATTTTTCTAAAAATTTGTCCATTTCTCCTAGGTTTTCATATTTCTTGGCATACAGTTCTTCGTAGTAGTGACTTATAATCCTTTGTATTTCTGTGGCATCAGTTGTAATATCTCCCCTTTCATTTCTGATTGAGTTTATTTGGGTCCTCTCTCTTTTTTTCTTGATGAGCCTGCTTAAAGGCTTGTCTATTTTGTTTATCTTTTCAAAGAACCAGCTCCTGGATTCATTGATCCCTGGAATTGTCCTTTTAGTCTCTATGTCATTTAATTATGACCTGATCTTAGTTATTTCCTTCCTTCTATTTGCTCTAGGTTGTCTTTGTTCTTGTACCTCAAGTTCTTGTAGGCATAGGGTTAGGTTGTTTGTGTGAACTGTTTCTATTTTTTTTTAGGTAGGCCTGTATCGCTATGGACTTCCCTCTCAGGACTGCCTTCGCTGTGTCCCATAAGTTTTGGGTTGTTGTAAGTTTATTTACATTTGTTTCAAGGAACTCTTGATTTTTTCCCTAATCTCATCCTTGACCCATTCATTGTTTAATTGGATGCTATTCAGTCTCCATGATTTCTATGTTTTGGGGTTTTTTTCCTTTGGGTTGGTTTCTAATTTCAGTCCCTTGTGGTCAGAGAAAATACTTGGCATGATTTCAATTTTCTTGAATTAGTTGAGGCTTGTTTTGTGTCCTATTGTATGTTCTATTTTTGAAAATGTTCTATGTGAATTTGAAAAGAATGTGTATTTACCTTCTTTGGGGTGAAAGGCTCTCTCTCTATATATATATCATTTAAGTCCATTTCTTTTAGAGCACTGTTCTATGCCACAATGTTTTTGCTGATATTTTTTTGGTGGATATGTCCATTTTGTTTTAAGATTTTATTTATTTATTTTTAGAGAGGAGAAGGGAGGGAGAAAGAGAGGGAGAAATAGCAATGTATGGTTGCCTCTCATACGGCCCCCACTGGGGACCTGGCCTGCAACCCAGACATGTGCCCCGACTGGGAAATGAGCCGGGACCCCTTGGTTCCCAGCCCGTGCTCAATCCAGTGAGCTACACCAGCCCCGACTAGAGGATCTGTCCATTTTTGATAGTGGGGTGTAGAAGTCCCCTACTATAATTGTGTTGCTATCAATGTCTTTCTTGAAGTCCTCCAAGATTTTCTTTCTGTATTTGGGTGCTCCTGTGTTGGGTACGTATATATTTACAATGTTTATGTCTTCTTGGTGGATTCTTCCCTTGAGTATTATAGAGTGTCCTTCTGGATCTCTCTTTATGGCCCTTTTTTTGAAGTCTATTTTGTCTGATATGAGTATTGCTACCCCAGCTCTTTTTTTCTTGTCTCTTTGCTTGGAAAACTTGTTTCCAGTCCTTCACTTTCAGTCTGTGTAAGTCTTTTGTCCTGAGGTGGGTTTCTTGCAGGCCGCATATGTGTGGGTCGTGCTTTCTTATCCATTCCGCTATTCTATGTCTTTTAATTGGAGCATTTAATCCATTTACGTTTAAGGTTATTATTGATAGGTACTAATTCATTGCCATTTGTTTGGTACCAGTGTTCCTCTCTCTCTGTTTCCCTTGCTTTCCTTAAATCAGTCTCTTTAGCATCTCTTGCACAGCTTGTTTGGTAGAGGTGTATTCTTTTAGACTTCTTTTGTCTGGGAAGCTCCTTATTTGGCCATCTATCTTGTTTGAGAGCCTTACTGGGTACTGTAGTCTTGGTTGCAGGCCTCTGGTTCTCATTACTTGGAATATTTCTTGCCATTCTCTTCTGGCTTGGAGTGTTCCATTGAGAAGTCAGTTGATAATCTTATCGGGGTTCCCTTGTATGTTACTTCCTGTTTCTGCCTCTCTGCCTTTAAGATTCTCTCTTTGTCTTGGAGTTTTGCCATTTTAATGATGATGTGTCTTGAAGTGGGCCTGTTGGAGTTCCTTTTGATTGGGTCTCTCTGTATTTCCTGGGTTTGTGTGGCTTTTTCTCTCATCAGATTAGGGAAGTTTTCTATCATTACTTTTTCAAACACGTTTTCTATCCCTTGGTCCTCTTCTTCTCCTTCTGGTATCCCTATTATACGAATATTATTACATTTCATGTTGTCCTGCATTTCCCTTAACCTCTTAATTCTTCCTGGACCTCTTTTACTGTTCTTGCTCTTTCTTGGGTGTTTTTTTCTACCTTGTCCTCCAGCTCACTCTTCTGATCCTCTGCCTCATTGAGCCTACTTTTGATTCCTTCTATTATGTTCTTCAGTTCAGATATTGTATTCTTCATTTCCTCTTGGCCCTTGTGAATAGTTTCTATTTCCTTTTTCATGCTGACATAGTTTGCAGTGAATTCTTTATAGTTTCCCTGTAGTTTCTGGTACTTTTCTGTGAGCTCATCAAGCTTCTTGGGTTTCTTGAGCTTCCTTATAACATATGCTTTGAACTCAATGTCTGATAGTTGGCTTGCCTCTGTTTCATTTATTATTCTTTCTGGGTCTTCTTCCTTTCCTTCCATTTGGGGATTGTTTCTTCGTCTTCCCATTGTTTGTGGGATTCTTCTTGCTACCCTCTGATTCTTAAATTTATCTGTCAAGTTCTCTGGAGCAGCGAAGTTAATTTTGTGCCACTGTCTCTGTTTTTTAGGCTGCCTCTTGTCTGAATCCCACTCTATTCTCTTCACAATTCCAGGTTTTAATGTCTCACCTGTGGATAAAGAAGAGCGGGGAAGGGAGAAAAAGAAGAAAAAAGAAAAAAAAGGAAACAGAAAAATAATGGAAAAATAAAAATAAAATAAAATAAAATACAAAGTAATAACAAAATAAGAAATAAAAAGAGGGGAAAACTAGGAATACTAAATGAAGGGAAGGTAGAAGGAATTAAAAAATATATAAGGACAGAAAGGAAGAAAGGTGGGAGAAAACAAACAAAGAAACAAACAGGAAACAAAAGAAAACAAAACAAAACAAAAAAACTTCTGTTGGCTGGCTTTAAAAGTGTCCGGTCAGGCCTGCTCCTCTGATTCTTCTGTCTGCAACAGGCTGGGAAGATATCAAGTTTCCTTTTCTTTCTTCCTGAGTTGCACTCTTAGGTGCTGTCCTGCCTCCAGCCCAGTTGCTAGGAATTCGCAGCAACCCTTCTGGGCTGCCTGGCCTCCACACTGAGTCAAGAGTTTGTGAGGTCTGTGGCTCCCCTCAATGGGGCTCAATGGGGCTCCTCTGATTTTCTTCCACAGAGGCAGTCAGCACTGCAGGTCTCCACTCACAAGGGCTGGGTTGTGTCTCAGGCCCTTCAGGCGTGAGCTCCATGCCCCTGTATTCCCAGACCGCTTTCGTCTCTGGATTCGGCGCTTGCGAGCCACCTGCCCAGGCGCCGGGTTGCGCACAATCCCCAGCCGCCCTTGATTGGCTTCACAGGGTGTGCCCGGTCAGGAGCTCCTGGCCTCGGGTCTCCCGGTCAGTGCAATCTCCAATTCCTCTTGCTGGGAGTGCCAGCTACTGCGGACCAATCCCCACGTATGCACTGACTTCTGGACTGCCGGGGACAGAGCCTCTCCTAATAGACATGGAGTGCCTGTTTTGGCTACTTACACATCCCAATCCAGCTCCCTCCCAAGGATCCTGCAACAGACTGGGTGGCTGCTGTGACTGGATCCGCAGTTCTCCCAGCTCCCCGCTGGTCCCGAGGGACCCCTTCTCTCTGAAGCAGACTCCCTACCATCTGATCTTTCAATTGTGTGTAATCTTGGTTGCCAATCTTCCTATACGCTGGAATACAGCTGGGTGATCGCTCTGCTCCTCAGAAAATCGGCCAGATGTCTCGCCAGTGGGCAGGAGGAAGTGGACCCCACTCCCTCCTATTCCGCTGCCATCTTCTCTAATTCCTATGTCTTTCGATTAGAGAATTTAATCCATTTACATTTAAGGTTATTATTGATAGGTACTTATTCATTGCCATTTTTTCATATCTGTGTTCCTCTCTCTTACTGTGTTATTTTTTGTTCTCAAAGCAGATCCTTTATCATCCCTTGCCGTGATGATTTGGAGGAGGTGTATCCTTTCAAGCTTATTTTGTCTTGGAAACTACTTATTTGGCTTCCCATTTTGAGAGCTTTGTTGTGCAGAGTGTCTTGGTTTCAGGCCTTTGGTTTTCATTACTTGGAATGCTCCTTGCCAATCTTTTCTGGCTTGGAGCATTTCCATTGAGAAATAAGTTTCTAGCCTTATCAGGACTCCCTTGTATGTTACTTCTTTTCTCTCCCTCGGTGCCTTTAAGATTCTCTCTTTGTCTTGGAATTTTGCCATTTTAATTATCATGTGTCTTGAAGTGGGCCTCTTTGGGTTCCTCTTGATTGGGACTGTCTGTGTTTCCTGGATTTGTGTGACTTTTTCTCTCATCAGATTAGGGAAGTCTTCCATCATTACTTTTTCAAACAGATTTTCTGTCCCTTGTTCTTCTCCTTCTGGTATCCTTATTTTACGAATATTATTACGTTTCATGTTGTCCTATATTTCCTTTAATCCCTCCTCATTCTTTCTAAGCCTCTTTTCCTTCTCTTGCTCTTTCTGGATGTTTTTTTTTTCCTATCTTGTCTTCCAGCTTGCTGATTCTATCCTCTGCATCATTGAGCCTGCTTTTGATTCCTTCTACTGTGTTCTTCTGTTCATAAATTGTATTCTTCATTTCCTCTTGGCCCTTGTTAATAGTTTCTATTTTCTTTTTTCATGTTGATATAGTTTGCAGTGAGTTAATTGTAGTTTCCCTGCAGTTTTGGTAATTCTCTGGAGCTCATTGAGCTTCCTGATAACCATTGCTTTGAACTCAGTATCTGATAGTTGACTTGCCTCTATTTCATCCAACCTTCTTTCTGGGGCTTCCTCCTTTCCTTTCATTTGGGGATTGTTTCTTTGTCTTCCCATTGTTTGTGAGACTCTTCTTGTTAGCCTCTGCTTCTTAAGTTGATCTGTTCTGACTCTCTGGGTTTATGGTGTGAACTTCCAGGTAGTGAGATTCAGTGGTGCAGTCTCCTTGATCTCCTGACTACCTGCTCTTGGGATGCATTTTATGTTGGCTCTCTGGATATAATTGGGTTTTGATTGCTTTTGGGTCTTCATTTGGTGGGTCCTTCCCTCCAGCTGGTTAACGGAGGGTCACTCCATCCACCACATCTTGTATTCTGTTATGTGGGCGTGGACAGGTTGTGTTGCAGCTGGTTCTTCTGTCTGTATGAGGCTTTGGGGCTTCTCCCTCACTATTGTTCAGTTCTTTTTTTCTGGGAAATTTCTCCATTGTTTAGTTGTATTTCCAGATTGGTCCTGAGTGGAGGTTAGTGTGGCTTCCACTCACTCCTTCACCTTTTTCCATTATGGTCTGTTGGTGGTTCCTTTCTTGGAGGGCTTCCTCTTTCAGCAGGTATACTGGTGATCTCATATCCCACCTACTCTTTTATGTGATCAGTTAGAGAGGGAAGGCAAAATGGATTAAGACAGCAGGTGTGTATTCTATGATATTTAAAGTACCAACTCATAGAGAAGAGATAGGAGATCCTTTGGATATGTATAGTGTTAACCATGATATTTTACCCAACTAGCCACTTTTTAGAAAGGATAGAAAAATGATAAGACTCTTGTTAGAGGGGGAGGGATCGTGAGTTGGACCTAAGAAGCAGTGAGCTTGTGGGAAGTCAGATTATGTGATACACTGAGAGTAAAGAATTGAAAATAGGTGTAATGTGCAAGAGAATATAGTTAACCACAACGGTAATAAAGTTTCAGAAACAGTGAAGTGAGCTAAGATCCAGGAGGTGTGCTATGTAGTATTTCCAATTGTATGGAAGAGCAGTTATTTAAAATAGTAATGGATCAACAGTCATATGACAGAATCTATGTGATCTAGATAACAAGAATAGGAAGTATAGGACCTAGAGCAGTGCGCTATTGTAACACAGTGAAGTGAAAGAAGGAAAATTAAAAATACACTATGAGAGAAAGAACAAGGAAATTCAGTCAAACAATGCAATTTAACAAACCAAGTGAAGAAGACTAAACAGAAAGAAGAGAAATAAAAAATACTAATAAAGTAAAAGATATAAAAATAATGAAAAAATTATAATAGAAATACATAATAACTTGCACGTTCTCTGGAATAGCAAAGTGAAATTTGTCTCACTGTCTCAGTTGTTGGGATGACCGCTCTTTGGGTCTAACTCTTGTCCTTTTACAGCCCCAGGATTTATTGTCTCACTTGTGGGAATTCAAAAAAAGAAAGGAACAAAAAAAGAAAGGAAGGAAAAAAGAATAATTTAAAAGAAAGGAAGAAAGAAGGAGAAA
The DNA here is from genome assembly GCA_004026765.1 of Micronycteris hirsuta. Lineage (NCBI taxonomy): Eukaryota > Metazoa > Chordata > Mammalia > Chiroptera > Phyllostomidae > Micronycteris > Micronycteris hirsuta. The sequence goes on along the minus strand of PVJI01020451.1, from coordinate 22,719 downwards.
AAGGGAGAAAGAGAGGAAGAAAGAAAGAAAGAAAGGAAGAAGGAAAGAAAGAAAGAAAGAAAGAAAGAAAGAAAGAAAGAAAGAAAGAAAGAAAGGAAGGAAGGAAGGAAGGAAGGAAGAAAGAAAGAAAGGGAGAGAGAAAGAAAGAAGGCCTTCTGCTGGCTTTAAACTGGCCAAACCAGTTCTGCTAGTCTTCCTTCATGGAGCAGGCTGAGGGGGGGTGGGGATTGGTTTAGCTTTTCTCCCTCTGTGGTTATGTGGGGATGGGGGCCAGGTCTGAGATGCACTCTTCACAGTTGCCCAGCCTCCAGCCCAGTTCCTCAGTGTCAACTGGGCCCCCAGTGCCCTTCTGCACCTGGCCTATGCCTTCAGTCCACCAGTTGTGCTGTCTTTGAGGCACAGTAGTTAGGGGCAACTCACACACCACCTTCTCACTCTTTGCTATCCTAGATGCTAGGGACTCTCAGGGTAGTTTGGCTACCCTACTGAGATAGGTATTTGGGGATTGCTGACTCCCTGAGTCCTGCTTCTCTCCTCTGTGGGGGCATCTCCTCCTTCCTCTTAGTGAGCCAATGAGTTCCACAGGGCAGGGGTGTCACCATGGCTGCCATGGGGGAAGCATCGTGAGCCTCCTCTGCTGCTCTGCAGGGGGCAGTGGTATTGGGCACACAGTGCCTCTGGGAATGTGGTCAGATGGCTCTGCCCCTGGGGCTTGGGGCTTGGGGCTTGAGCACTCAGCTTCCATTGTTGGGTCAGGATGGACAGCCCCTGGGCCACAGGTTTCTGTGTGTGCCACCTGGTGCTCTAGGTGTGAGCACACAGCCTCTGCTGCTGCTACTGAAGCATTGGCTAGGGCAGTGGGGTCAGGTACATTCTGCCCCAGTGGCTGCGGGTGTGAGTGCTCAGCCTCCACTGCTACAGTGGGAGCGCAGTTGTACAGTCACAGTTGGTGGTGTCAGGCACATGCTGGACTCTGCTGATGCTGTGGCAGCCACTGCAGGGCAGCAGCTGGGTTAGTGGTAAACCACTGGGGTTGCGGGTACATTTGGGCACCCTCTGCTGCTGTGGTCAAGGGTAGGAGTGCAGCCATAGTCCTGGCAGTAGAGGCAGGCCCACCGCTGAGGCCGTGGTGGCTGCACAGGTGCAGCTGGGGTAGGCAGGGGCAGGAGCTGAGGGAGAATTCCCTAAATAGCCACTGAGTGCCTCTTTTTTTTATTTTTGAAAAATTCCTCCAATTCAAACCTGCAGCTCCAAATAAGCATCTGGCCACTTACACAGCCCAACACTCCAACCAGACTGGGGTCTACCCAGACCAGGGTACCTCATGGCCCAATTCTTCCCAGCCGGTGTCCACAGACTCAGCCAGTGCACACTGTGTTTGCCACTTCATCTTTATTCCCCCCAGTGACTCCAAGCATCCGGGTCCAACCTAGAGCTTCTCAAACCTCTTTGTTTGGCAGGGGAGGGAGCCATTGACCTGGCTCTCTCCCAAGAATACTGTGGCAGACCTGGTGGGTGCTGGGCCTGGGGTTGCAGTCACCCTGGTGCCTGTGCTGGTCCCAGGGACCTTGTTGTCCCAAAGCATTCTCCTTACTGTCTGATTTTTCAGTGTCCTCTACAGTTTTGGCCTTCAACCCTCATATATGCTGGGGTACTGTTGTCCATTCACTCTTTTCCGCAGAAGATCATCTAAGTGTTCCACCCCTGCGCAGGGGGAAGTAGACTCCACTCCCATCTATCTTGCTGTCATCTTCCATATGATCTCTGTCATTATTTTTTTATTCAAGGTTTCTATCCCTTGTTCGTTTTCTTCTTTTTCTGGTATTCCTATGATTCGAATGTTGTTGTATTTCAAGTTATCTTAGAGTTCCCTTAATCTATCTTCATGTATATATATATATATACTTTTTTTTTTTAGTCTTTTTTTGTGCAGCTGTTCTACCTGGGTGTTTCTTTCCACCTTGTCTTCCAGCTCACTAATTTGGTTCTCTGTTTCATCCAGCCTGATTATAATTCCTTCTTCTGTGTTTTTTTATTTCTGAGATTGTATTTTTCATTTCTTCCTGGTTTTTGCTTATTGTTTCTATTTCTTTTTTCATACTGTTGTAGTTCTCACTGAGTTCTTTGTAGTAATTTTTTACAATCTTTTGTATTTCTGTCTTGTTAGTTGTAATCTTTCCTTTTTCATTTCTGATTGTGTTTCTTTGGATCCTCTCTTTTTTTCTTGTTGAGCCTGCTTAAAGACTTGTTGATTTTGTTTATCTTTTAAAGAACCAGCTCCTGGATTTATTGATCCTTTGGATTGTTGTTTTAGTCTTTCTGTTGTTTAATTCTGCTCTGATCTTCATTATTTCCTTCCTTCTACCCACTCTGGGCTTTGCTGCTTCTAATCCAGTTCCTGTAGATGTCAATTTAATGTGTTTATTTGAAATGTTTCTATCTTTTTTTCAGTAGGCATATATCACTAAGGTCTTCCCTCTAAAGACAGACTTTGTTGTGTATATAAGTTTTGGACTGTTGTGTGTTCATTTTCATTTGTTTCCAGAAAGTTTTTGATCTCCTCCTTGAGCTCATTATTGACCCGTTCTTTGTTTAATAGCATGCTATTCATCTCCATGAATTTGAATATTTTTGAGTTTTTCCCATGAGATTGGTTTCTAGTTTCAGGCCCTTGTGGTCCAACATTATGCTTGATATGATTTCCATTTTCTTGAATTTGTTAAAGTTGTGTTTGTGCCCTATTATGTGGCCTATCTTTGAAAAAGTTCCATGTGTGTTTGGAAAAAAAAAATGTACTTTGCTTCTTTTGGATGAAAGGTCGTATCTATATCAGTTAAGTCCATTTGATCTATGGCATATTTCATTGCTGCAATTTCTTTGTTTATATTTTGTTTCCAGGATCTATCCATTCTTTGACAGTGTGGTGTTAAATCCTCTAGTGTAAGTGTGTTGCTGTCTATCTTTCTTGAAGTCCTAAAGATTTTCCTTATATATATGTGTGCTTCTATGTTGGGTACCTATAGGTTTATAATGTTTATATCTTGATGTATTCTTCCATTAAGTGTTATAAAGTGTCCTTCAGTGTCTCTTTTTATTGATTTTATTTTGATGTCTATTTTGTCTTATATAGGTATTGCTACTCCACCATTTTTTTCTTGTCCATTTGCTGGGAATATTTTTTTCCAACCCTTTACTTTTAGTCTGTGTTGCTCTTTTGTTCAGAGATGGGTCTCTTGTAGGCAGCATATGTGCAAGTCATGTTTTCTTATCCATTCACCTATCCTATGTCTTTTGATTGGAGCATTTAATCCATTCACATTTAACATTATTATTGATAGGTATTTACTAATTTTCCTCCTTTGTACCTGTGTTCCTTTCTTTCTCACTCTTTTTCTTCCTCTTCTTATAGCAATCACTTTAGTGTATCTTGCAGTGTTGGTTTGGTGGAGGTGTATTCTTTTAGCATTCTTTTGTATGAGAAACTCCTTATTTCACCTTTCATTTTAATTGAGAGCCTGGCTGAGCAGAGCAGTCTTGGTTGCAGACCTGTGCTTTTCATTATTTGGAATACGTTTTGCCATTCTCTCCTCATCTGAAGTGCGTCTGTTGAGAAATCAACTGCTTGTCTTATCAGAGCTCCCCTGTATGTTACTTCTTGTTTCTCCCTTTCTGCTTTTAAGATTCTCTCTTTATCTTTTAAACTGCTATTTAATTATGATGCATCTTGGAGTAGGCTTCTTTGGGTTGATCTTTATTGAGACCCTCTGTGCTTCCTGAACTTTCCTGGTTTTTCCTCTCTCCAGTTTTGGAAAGTTTTCTGATATTATTTTTTTAAGAAGTGTTTCTAATCCTTGGTCCTTTTCTTCTTCTGATATTCCTATGATTGGAATGCTGTTGCATTTCCTTTTGTCTTGGGGTTCCCTTAAGCTATCATCATATTTTTTTAGTATTTTTTTTTTTGTGTGTGTATGCTGCTGCTCTACCTGGGTTTCTTTCTACCTTGTCTTCCAACTCACTAATTAGGTTGTCTGCTTCATCCAGACTGCTTGTAATTCCTTCTACTGTGTTTTTTTTCTTTTGAATTTCAGAAATTATATTCTTCGTTTTTCCTGGTTCTTGTTTATACCTTATATTTCCTCTTTTGTACTGTTGTAGTTCTCCCTCAGTTCCTTGTAGTTGTCACTGAGTTCCTTTAGCATCCTTATAACCATTATTTTGAATTCTATATCTGATAGTTTTCTTGCTGCCATTTTATTTAGCTCCTTTATTGGGGAGTCTTCCATTCTTTTTGGTTGTAGGTTCTTTATTTGTCTCCCCATTTTAGGTGACGCTTTTCTTTTTTTTTATTTTTTGTTTCTACACTTCCTGATGCTCTGCTTGTCTAGCTATCTTTGTAGGGTCAACTTTTATGGTAGGAATTCAATGGGATTCAGTAGTGTGGTCACTTTGATCTCTGTTTGTGTGGGCTCTGTTGTTGTACTAGAGTTTTACCTGTTGGTGGTTCCTTTGTTGGTGGGTTCTCTCCTCCAGCAGGTTTACTAGTGTTCACAACTCCCACCTTATCTTGTATGTAATAAGTGGCAAGTCAAAGGCAAAATGGATTAAGTCAGCGAAAGAATGTTTTATGGTATTTAAAGAACCAACAAGCAGAGAAGAGATCCTTCGGAGATACACAGTGATAACCATGAAATTTCACCCAACCAACTACTTTATATAAAAGGTGAAAAAGAGATAATATGCTTATTAGAGGGGAAAAATGAATGTGAACTGGATCCAGAAAACAGAGCGCATGTGTGAGGTTAGATGGTAGATACAGTGATAGTAAAGGATAGAAACTTGGTGTAGTATGCATAAGAATAAAGCTAACAGCGGAGCTTCCGGCCAAGATAAAGGCATAGGTGGACACACTGTTCCCCCTCGCACAACCAAAAGAGGGAAAAAAAGCAATTTACAGGGCAAGGGCAGCCAGATCTGACAGAAAACTGAACTGAGTGGAAGTCCAGCAACCAAGGAGTTAAAGAAGAGATGTTCATCCAGCCCAGTAGGCGGGGCGGAGCCGGGTGGAGGGCGCTGGTTTGTGGATCAGTGCCAGTGGCACTCCAGCCACCTGAAGCAGCCTGTGGTGGGTGTGCCTAGCCAAAGCACGGCGGATACACTCTGTGAGACCGGGGCTGAGACTGGTGGACTGGGTGGTCCCTCATTAGAGTACAGATAGATCGGGAGGAAAAGCTGGGGGCAGAACAGACTGCTTGTCCCACCAACGCAGGGAAATGAAACCTCAAATCACTGATTGAGGACACTTGTGGGGGTTGAGGCAGCGGTAGAAGGAATTCCCAGCCTCATAGGAGAGTTTGTTAGGGAGGCCCACCGGGACGCAGAACTGTGCAGGTGCGCCCACTCACCCCAGAGCCAGCAAGGAGGGGGTCAAATTGCTTGTGGACAGCTGGGGAGGTGCAGAGAGTGGAGCAAGTGCTATTGTTCTCTCAGGCCCCACCCCCACACACAGCATCACAACACAACGACCTGGGTTACCCCACCCGCAAAGAGAGTTTCACAACACAACGACGTGGGTTTCCCTGCCGTGGTGAACACCTAAAGCTCCAGCCCTTAAAGTAACAGGTGCACCAAACGGAGGAAAAAGGCCCAAATGAGAGACAAAAAAATGGCGGCAAGATGGGGAGAGGAGAGTTCACTTCCTCCACCCCACAAGTGAAACACCTAGCTGATTTTCTGAGGAGCAGAGTGAACACCCAACAGTATTCCAGCATATATGAAGATTGGTGACCAAGATTACAGGGGAAATTGAACAATCAGACCTGACACAGACAGGAGGACCAGGGCAGGCCTGACCAGACACTTTTAAAGCCAGCCAGCAGAAGGTTTTTTTGTTGTTGTTTATTTGTTTGTTTTCCCCATTCTCCTACCTATCTGTCCTTCTTTATTTTTTTCATTCTTTCTCCTTCCTTTCATTTAGTATTCCTAGTCTTCTCCTCATTTTATTTCTTATATTTTAATTTTTATTTTATTTTATTTTTAATTTATTTTACTTTTTTTTTCTTTTTCTTACTTTTCTTCTTCTTCCTTCCCATCTATTCTTTATCCACAGGTGAGACATTAAAACCTGGAGTTGAAAAAAAAAAAAAAAACAGAGCTAGACCCAGACAAGGGTAAGCCATAAAAACAGAGACAGTGACACAAAATTAACTTTGCTACTCCAGAGAACTTGACAGATCAATTTAAGAATCAGAAGCTAGCAAGAAGAGTCTCACAAACAATGGGAAGACAAAGAAACAATCCCCAAATGAAAGGAAAGGAAGAAGCCCCAGAAAGAATGAGAAATGAAACAGAGGCAATCTAACCATTAGATACTGAGTTCAAAGCATTGGTTATCAGGAAGTTCAAGAAGCTTGATGAGCTCGCAGAGAATTTCCAGAAACTACAGGGAAACCATGATGAATTCACTGCAAACTATGTCAACATGAAAAAGGAAATAGAAACTGTCCACAAGGGCCAAGAGGAAATGAAGAATACAATATCTGAACTGAAGAATACAATAGAAGGAATCAAAAGCAGGCTCGATGAAGCAGAGGATCAGATCAGCGAGCTGGAAGATAAGGTCGAAAAAACACCCCAAAAAAGCAGGAACAGGAAAAGAGACTCAGAAAGAATGAAGAGGTATAAGGGAAATGCAGGACAACATGAAACATAATAATATTTGTATAATAGGGAAACCAGAAGGAGAAGAAGAGCAAGGGATAGAAAACATGTTTGAAAAAGTAATGATGGAAACTTCCCTAATCTGATGAGGGAAAAAGTCACATAAATCCAGGAAACACAGAGAGTCCCAATCAAAAGGATCCCAAACAGACCCACTTCAAGACACATCATAATTCAAATAGCAATATTCCAAGACAAAGAGAGAATCTTAAAGGCAGAGAGGCAGAAACAGGAAGTACCATACAAGGGAGCCCCGATAAATTTAGCTCACTTCTCAATGGAAACACTCCAAGCCAGAAGGGAATGGCAAGAAATATTCCAAGTAATGAGAACCAGAGACCTGCAACCAAGGCTACTGTACCCAGCAAGGCTCTCGATTAAGATAGATGGCCAAATAAGGAGCTCCCAGACAAAAGAAGCCTAAAAGAATACACCTCCACCAAAACAGCTCTGCAAGAGATGCTAAAGTGACTGCTTTAAGGAAAGGAAGAAAAAGAGAGAGACAGAAAGGAACACAGATTAAAAAAAATGGCAATGAATAGGTACCATTTGATAATAACCTTAGACATAAATGTATTAAATGCTCTAATTAAAAGACATAGACTAGCTGAATGCATAAGAAAACACGATCCTCACATATGCTGCCTACAAGAGACCCACCTCAGGACAAAAGACCTACACAGACTGAAATTGAAGGGTTGTAAACAAGTTTTGCAAGCAAATGGAAAGGGGAAAAAAGCAGTGCAAGCATTACTCATATCAGACAAAAAAGACTTCAAAAAAGGGCCATAAAGAGAGACCCAGAAGGACACTTCATAATACTCAAGGGAAGAATCCACCAAGAAGACATAAACATTGTAAATATATAGGCACCCAACACAGGAGCACTCAAATACATAAAGAAAATCTTGGAGGATTTCAAGAAAGATATTGATAGCAATACAATTATAGTAGGGGACTTCAACACCCCACTGTAAAAAATGGACACATCTTCCAAACAAAATATCCGCAAAGATATTGTGGCATTGAACAATAGTCTAGATGAAAAGGACTTAACTGATATATATATAGAGAGCCTTTCACCCCACAGAAGCTAAATACACACACTTTTCAAATGCACATGGAACATTTACAAAAATAGATCATATGATAGGACAAAAAACAAGCCTCAACAAATTCAAGAAAACTGAAATCATACCAAGTATTTTCTCTGACCACAAGGGACTGAAATTAGAAACCAAGCCAAAGGAAAAAAACCCAAACACTCAAAATCATGGAGATTGAATAGCATGCTATTAAACAATGAATGTGTCAAGGATGAGATTAGGGATGAAATAAAAAAGTTCCTTGAAACAAATGAAAATGAATTGACAATGACCGAAAACTTGTGGGACACAGTGAAGGCAGTCCTGAGAGGGAAGCTTATAGCAATACAAGACTACCTAAAAAAAAAAAAAAAAAAAAAAAAAAAAAAAAAAAAAAAAAAAAAAAAAAAAAAAAAAA
>PVJI01020451.1:0-14399 GCA_004026765.1 Micronycteris hirsuta | reverse complement strand
GAAACAGTTCACACAAACAACTTAACCCTACGCCTACAAGAACTCGAGGATCAACAACAAAGACAATCCAAAGCAAGAAGAAGGAAGGATGTAACCAAGATCAGGTCAGAATTAAATGGCATAGAGACTAAAAGGACAATTCTAAGGTCAATGAATCCAGGAGCTGGTTCTTTGAAAAGATAAACAAAATCGACAAGCCTTTAAGCAGGCTCATCAAGAAAAAAAGAGAGAGGACCCAAATAAACTCAATCAGAAATGAAAGAGGAGATACTACAACTGATGCCACAGAAATACAAAGGATTGTAAGACACTACTATGAAGAACTGTATGCCAAGAAATATGAAAATCTAGGTGAAATGGATGAATTTCTTGGAAAACATAATCTTCTAAAAATCAATGAAGAAGAAGCAGAAAGCCTGAACCAACCAATAACAGTGCATGAAACTGAAGCAGTAATCAAAAAACTTCCAACACACAAAAGCCTTGGACCAGATGGTGTTAAAGGAGAATTCTACAAAGCATTTATAGAAGAGCTAACCCCTATCCTTCACAGACTATTCCAAAAAGTCAAAATGATGGAAGACTCCCAAACTCTTTTTATGAAGCCAGCATCATCCTAATCCCAAAACCAGAAAAAGACATAACAAAGAAAGAAACCTTCAGGCCAATATCACTGATGAACATTGATGCTAAAATCCTCAACAAAATATTAGCAAACTACATCCAGCAATACATTAAAAAGGTCATACACCATGACCAAGTGGGATTCATCCCAGGGATACAAGGATGGAATAATATTCACAAAACTATAAACATAATACATCACATAAACAAAAGCAAAGACAAAAATCACATGATCATATCAATAGATGCAGAAAAAGTATTTGATAAGGTACAGCATCCATTTATGATAAAAAAAAAACACTTAGCAAAGTGGGAAATGAGGGAGCATTCCTCAACATAATAAAGGCCATCTATGAGAAACCTACAGCCAACATTATACTTAATGGGCAAAAACTAAAATCTTTCCCACTAAGATCAGGAACAAGACAAGGTTGTCCACTATCACCACTTCTATTCAACATAGTACTGGAAGTTTTAGCCACAGCAATCAGACAAGAAAAGGAAGTAAAAGTCATCCAACTTGGAAAGGAGGAAACAAAACTGTCGTTGTATGCAGATGACATGATAGTGTACTTAGAAAATCCTATAGACTCCCCCCAAAAATTACTCGATCTAATAATTGAATTTGGCAAAAGAGTGGGTTACAAAGTCAACATCCTGAAATCAAAGGCATTTTTGTATACCAACAGTGAAACAGCAGAAACAGAAATCAGGGGAAAAAATCCCATTTGATATAGCATCAAAAAAAATAAAATACCTAGGGATAAACCTCAGCAAGGAGGTAAAAGATCTGTACTCAGAAAACTACACAACACTGAAAAAAGAAATCATGGAAGACACAAAACAATGGAAATGTATACCATGCTCATGGATCGGAAGAATCAACATCATCAAAATGTCTATACTACCCAAAGCAATTTATACATTCAATGCAATTCCTATCAAAGTACCAATGGCATATTTGACAGATATAGATAAAAACTTCAAAAATTTATATGGAACCATAAATGAACCCGAATATCAGCTACAATTTTGAGAAAGAAGAGCAAAGCAGGAGGGATCATGATTCCTGATATCAAACTGTATTACAAGGCCAGTATAATCAAAACAGCCTGGTACTGGCATAAAAACAGACAGATAGACCAATGGAACAGAATAGAGATCTCAGAAACAAACCCAATTCTTTACGGGCAATTAATCTTTGACAAAGGCGGCAGAAGAATGAAATGGAATAAAAATAGTGTCTTCAACAAATGGTGTTGGGAAATCTGGATGGCTACATGCAAAAAAAATGAAACTCAAGCACCAACTCACACCATACACAAAATAATATGAAGTTGGATAAAAGACTTAAATGTAAGTCTTGACACCATAAAAGTTCTAGGGGAACACATCGGTAGGAAAATCTCAGACATCCCATGCAGCATCATCTTCAATGATAAGTCTCCTAGAGCAAGGGACTTAAAGGAAAGAATAAACAAATGGGACCTTATCAAAATAAAGAGCTTCTGTGGCTAAAGAAAACAGTATTAAAATAAAAAGAGAACCAACAGTATGGGAAAACATATTTGCCTATGATACCTCAGACAAGGGATTGATCTCCAAAATATGTAAAGAATTCATATGACTCCACTCCAGGAAAACAAACAAACAAACAAAAAAAAACAATTAAAAAATGGCCAAAAGACATGAACAGACATTTCTCAAAAGAGGACATACAGAGGGCCCAGAGACATATGAAAAGGTGCTCAACATCATTAGCCATCAGAGAGATGCAAATTAAAACCACAATGAGATACCACCTCACACCAGTCAGAATGTGATCATCAACAAAGCAACATATAACTGTTGGAGGGGAAGTGGAGAAAAGGGTACCTTACTGCACTGTTGGTGGGAATGCAGACTTGTGAAGCCACTGTGGAAAACAGTATGGAACTACCTCAGAAAACTAAGAATGGGACTGCCTTTCGACCCAGCAATTCCACTACTGGGATTATACCCTAAGAACCCTGAAAAACCAACTTAAAAGAACCTATGCACTCCAATGTTCATAGCAGCACAATTCACAATAGCGAAGTGCTGGAAACAACCTAAGTGCCCATCTACAAATGAGTGGTTCAAGAAACTATGGTACATTTACACAATGGAATTCTATGCAGCAGAGAGAAAGAAGGATCTTACACCCTTTGCAACAGCATGGATGGAACTGTAGAGCGTTATGCTAAGTGAAGTAAGCCAGGTGGTGAGGGACAAATACCATATGATCTCACCTTTAACCGGAACATAATCAACAAAAGCAAAAAGCAACAAAACTTATCCAGATACAGTGAAATTAAGAACAGTCTAACAATAGCCAGGGGGAAGGGGGAGGAGACAATGGGGAGAAGGGTTTTCAGGAACCACTATAGAGGACACATGGACAGAACCAAGTGTGGGGAGGGAAGCCGGGAAGGGAGGTGGGATTAGACGGGGAGGGGAGGGGAGAGTATGCAGACAAATATAATTGAACAACAATAAAGTTAAATTAAAAAAAGGAAAAAAAGGAAGTTAACAGCAACAGTAATAAAGATCAGGAAGACAGTGAAATGGGCCAAGACCAAGGAAGAATGCTGTGTAGGATTTACAATAATATGGGAAAACAATTTTTATACTAATACTGGAACAACAAGAATATGACAAGACATATATGCTCTGAATAAAAAGAATAGAAAGTAGGTTGTTGAAAAACGATGGCTGTGAGATAGGGAGGAGTGGAGTCCACTGTCCCCTGGGCATGGGTGAAACACCTAGCTAAAATCTGAGAAACAGAGTGAACGTCCAACAGTACCCCAGCATATATGAAGATTGAAGACCTAAATTGTACAGGACATAGAAAAATAAGACGGTAAGGAGAGAGCTTCAGGACAACAGGGTTTCTGGGACGAGCGCGGGGACCAGGGCCAAAGCATCCCCAGGCACTGTGCTATCCAGGTCTGCCACAGGGTTTCTGGGGGACAGTCAGGTCAACGGCTCCCTCCTCTGCCAAAGAAGGTTGAGGCAGCGCCAGGAGTCACCTGGTTGCTTGAAGCCATAGGGAAGGGAATAAGGACTAAGTGGTAACCACATGGGGGCTGTGAGCACCCACAGGAGACTATGTGTGTGGGCTGGGGAGAGTTGAGAGTTGGGCCATGCAGAGGCCTGACCTTGATAATCCCCGATCTGGTTGGAAAATTGGGCTGAGAGACCAGGCCCTTGCATGGAGTGGCAGGCTTGAACAGGAGAAATTTTTCAAAAAGAAAAAGTAAAGAAAGAGACACACGGCAGATGTTTGGGGAACTCTCCTGCAGCAGCCTATCTGGCTCTTTCCCCACCCAGCCGCGGGACGCCCCCGTGGTGGCTCAGAGGGCCCCACCCTCACAACCATAGTTCCAGGGAAAGTGCAAACCTAGGAACTCGAGTAGAGTGCACACCGAGGAAGACCCTGAGCACACGCCCACAGCCCTGGGAACGTTGCAAACCCACTGTGGAGCCTGTGGCTGATCCTCCTGCCACACATGCAGGCTCAGGACTGAGCGCGCCTGACCCCATCTCCCAAAAGAAACAGCAGAAGAGGCCCATACCAGCATCCACAGTGGCAGCCAGGCAGCCATGGGAAGAACCCCTGCCCTTTAATCAGGGTTCAGCAATCCACAGAAAGACTTAACACACTGGGGGACCTGAACTAGCCTGAAGGGGCACTGACAGTGCCTAGCATCTAGGACAGCAAAGAGTGAGAAGGGAGTGTGTGAATTGCCCCAATTGATGCATCTCAAGGACAGCGCAACTGGTGGACTGAAGGCCTAGGCTGGGCACAGAAGGATATTGAGGAACTGGGCCACAGGCTGGATGAGTGCCACTCAGGAAGGGAGAAAAGAGAAACCAATTCTCCTTCAGCCTCCTGCAGAGAGAAAGTCCAGCATGAATGGCTTAGCCAGTTTGAAGCCAGCAGGAGGCTTATTGTTGTTGTTTTTTAATAATAATTCCCACAAGTTGCCCTGGCTGGTGTAGCTCAGTGGATTGAGTGCGGGCTGCGAACCAAAGGGTCACCGGTTTGATTCCCAGTCAGGGCACATGCCTGGGTTGCAGTCAAGGCCTCCAGTGGGGGCCACGTGAGAGGCAACCACACATTGATGTTTCTCTCCCTCTCTTTCTCCTTCCCTTCCCTTCTGTCTAAATATAAATAAATAAAATCTTTAATAATAATAATAATAATTCCTACAAGAGAGACAATAAAACCAGGAACTGTTGGAAGACCAGAGTTAGACTCAAAGAGGGATCACCCCAATAGCTGAGACAGTGAGACAAATTTCAGTTTGTTAATCCAGAGGATGTGCAAGATATTGTATATTTGTATCATTATTTTTTCATTATTCTTACATCTTTCATTTTACTAGTATTTTTGTATTTCCCTTCTTTCTGTTTAGTCTTCTTCATTTGACTGCCTGAATTGCACTGTTTTACTGGTTTCCCTTATTCTCTTACTCATAGTGTACTTTTTAACTTACTGTCTTTCACTTCACTTGTGTTCCATTAACACACCCCTCTAGGTCCTATACATCTTAATCTTGTTTTTGAGATCACATAGAGTCTGTTATATGATTGTTGCTCCATTATTATTGTAAATAATTGTTCCATACAATTATAAATATTACACAGCACTGTCCCCCTACTCCCAGGGCTTAGTCCACTACACTGTATGCTGAACTTTATTACTGTTGTGGTTAACTCTATTCTCTTACATACTACACCTATATTCTGTCCTTTACTCACACTTTACCTCATAATCTGACCTTCCACAAGCTCACTGCTTTCTAGATCCAACTCACAATTCTTGCCCCCCCCCCCAACAAGAGTCTTACCTACTTCCCACCCTTTCTTAAAAGTGGTTAGTCAGGCGAAATATCCCTGATAACACTGTACATAACCAAAGGATCACTGATCTCTTCTCTAAGGGTTGGTACTTTAAATATCATAGAATACATGACTGCTGTCTTAATCCATTTTGCCTTTCCCCTCCAAATGATCACAAAAAAGAGAAAGCATAAGCTGCGAACACCAGGATATTTGATGGAAGAGGAAATCCACAAACAAAGGAACCACCAACAGACAACAATGGAAGAAGGTGAAGGAGGGAGTGGAACTGACACTAATCTCAATCCAGGACTGACTTGGAAATACAACCAATTGGTAGAGAAATTATCCACAACAAACAAATGAACAAGAGTGAGAGAGAAGCTTCAAAACCTTGTTCACACAGAAGAATCAGCTTCAACACAACCTGTCCACACCTGCACAACAGAATACAAGGTGAGGTGGATGGAGTGACCCTCAGTAAACCAGCTGGAGGGAAGGACCCACCAAGGAAAGACCCAACAACAATGAAAACCCAAATACATATAGAGAGCGAACAAAAAGACAGCTGAAGACCAGCGAGCTCAGGAGATTGAGATTGCACCACTGAATCTCACAAGTATTCAACCATGGAAGTTCACACCATAAACCCAGGAAATAAGAACAGATCAACTTAAGAAGCAGAGGCTACTAGAAGAGCCTCACAAACAATGGGAAGACAAGGAAACAACCCACAAAGGAAAGGAAAGGAGGAAGCTACAGAAAAAATGATAAACAAAACAGAGGCAAGTCAACTATCAGATATTGAGTTCAAAGTAATGGTTATCAGGAAGCTCAATGAGCTCACAGAGAATTACGAGAAACCACAGGGAAAGTACAATGAACTCACTGCAAACTATATCAAATGAAAAAGGAAATACAAACTATCAACAAGGGCCAAGAGGAAATGACGAATACAATTTCTGAACTGAAGAACACAGTAGAAGGAATGAAAAGCAGGCTCAGTGAAGCAGAGGATAGGATCAGTGAGCCTGAGGACAAGGTAGAAAAAAAAAACAGAAAAAGCAAGAAAAGGAAAAGAGGCTCAGAAATAATGAAGAGGGATTAAGGGAAATGCAGGACAACATGAAACGTAATAATATCAATACAATAGGGGTACCAGAAAGAGAATAAGAACGAGGACAGAAAATCTGTTTGAAAAAGTAATGATGGAAAACTTCCCTAATTTGATGATAGAAAAAGTCACACAAATCCAGGAAACACAGAGAGTCCCAATCAAAAGGAAACCAAAGAGGCCCACTTCAAGACACATCATAACTAAAATGGCAAAATTCCAAGACAAAGAGAGAGTCTTAAAGGCAGCAAGGGAAAATCATGAAGTCACATTCAGGGGAACCCTGATAAGTTTAGCAGCTGACTTTTCAATGGAAATGCTCCAAGCCAGAAGGGAATGCCAAGAAAAATTCCAAGTAATGAAAACCAGAGACCTGCAACCAAGATTACTTTATCCAGGAAGCCTCTCAATTAAAATGGAAGGCAAAATAGGAGGTTCCCTGATAAAAGAAGCCATAAAAAATATACCTCCTCCAAACCAGCTCTGCAAGAGATGCTAAAGGGTTTGCTTTAAAAACAAGAAGAAAAACAGTGAAAGAGAGAGGAACACAGGTATGAAAAAATGGCAATGAATAAGTACCTATCAATAATAACCTTAAATGTAAATGGATTAAATGCCCCAATCAAAAGCCACAGAATAGTGGAATGGATAAGGAAACATGACCTACACATATGCTGCCTAAAAGAGACCCACCTCACAAGGAAAGACCTACACAGACTGAAACTGAAGGGCTGGAAACAAATATTCCAAGCAAATGAACAGGAAAAAAAAGCATGGGTAGCAATACTCATACCAGACAAAAGAAAATCCATAAAAAAAGACACAAAAGGTCACTTTATAATACTCAAGAGAAGAATCCATCAAGAAGACACAAACATTGTGAACATATATGCACCCAACATAGGAACACCCAAATACATAAAGAAAATCTTTGAGAATGTTAAGAAAGATATTGACAAGAACACAATCATAATAGGAGACTTTAACACCCCACTGAAAAAATGGACAGATCTTCCAAACAAAATATCAACACAGATATTGTGGCATTGAACAATGCCCTAGATGAAATGGACTTAACTGATATATATATAGAGCCTTTCACCCTAAAGAAGCTAAATACACATTCTTTTCAAATGTACATGGAACATTTTCAAAGATAGACCACATGATAGGACACAAAACAAGTCTCAACAAATTCAAGAAAATTGAAATCATATTAAGCATTTTCTCAGAACACAAGGCACAGGGACTAAAAGTAGAAACCAACCTCAAGGAAAAAAACCCAAAACACTCAAAATCATGGAGATTGAATAGCATGCTATTAAACAATGAATGGGTTAAGAATGAGATTAGGGAAGAAATCAAAATGTTCCTTGAAACAAATGAAACTGAACTGACAACAAACCAAAACTTATGGGACACATTGAAGGCAATCCTGAGAGTGAAGTTCACAGCAATACAGGCCTACATAAAAAAAAAAAAAAAAAACAGAAACATTTCACATAAACAACCTAACCCTATGCCTACAAGAACTTGAGGAACAACAACAAAGACAGCCCAGAGCAAGTAGAAGGAAGGAAATAACCAAGATCAGAGCAGAATTAAATGACATATAGACTAACAGCACAACTCTAAAGATCAATGAATCCAGGAGCTGGTTCTTTGAAAAGATAAAGAAAATCAATAAGCCTTGAAGCAGGCTCATCAGAGAAAAGGAGAGAGGTCCCAAATAAACACAATCTGAAATGAAAGAGGAGAGATCCCTCGTGATACCACAGAAATACAAAGGATTGTTAGAAATTACTACAAAAAAAACTGTATGCTAAGAAATTTGAAAACCTAGGTGAAATGAACAAATTTCTAGAAAAATATAATCTTCCAAAACTCAATAAAGAAGCAGAAATCCAGAAAAGACCAATAACAGGTGATGAAATTGAAACAGTAATCAAAAAGCTTCTGACACACAAAAGCCCTGGACCAGACGGTTTCACAGGAGAAGTTTACAAAGTATTCAAGGGAAAACTAATCCCCATCCTCCACAGATTATTCCAAAGAATTCAAGAAGATGGAAGACTCCCAAACTCTTTTTACAAAGCTATCATCATCTTAATACCAAAAGCAGAAAAGACATAACAAAGAAAGAAAACGTCCAGCCAATATCGCTGATGAACACAGATGCTAACATTTTCAAGAAAATATTGGCAAACCACATCGTGCAATATGTTAAAAAGATCATACACCATGATCAAGTGTGATTCATCCCAGGGATGCAAGGATGGAACAATATTCACAAATTAATAAACGTAATATACCACATAAACAAAATGAAACACAAAAATCACATGATCATATTAATAGATACAGAAAAAGCATTTGATAAGGTACAGCACCCATTTGTGATAAAAACACTCAGCAAATGGGAATATAGGGAGCATTCCCCAACATAATAAAGTCCATATATGGGTGACCTATAGCCAACATCATACTCAATGGACAAAAACTTAAAGCTTTCCCATTAAGATCGGGAACAAGACAAGGATGCCAGCTTTCACCACTCCTTGCAACATTGTACTGGCAGTCCTAGCCACAGCAATCAGACAAGAAAAGGAAGTAAAAGGATTCCAAATTGGAAAGGAGGAATTAAAAATGTCCTTGTTTGCAGATGACATGATAGTGTACATAGAAAATCCTATAGACTTCACCAAAAAACTACTCAACCTAATAAATGAATCTGGCAAACAGTAGGATACAAAGTCAATACTCAGAAATCAAAGGTATTTTTGTACACCAACAATGAAATATCAGAAACAGAAATCAGGGAAAAAATCCTACTTGATATAGCAACAAGAAAAATAAAGTACCTAGTAATAAAGCTAACCAAGGAGGTAAAATACCTATATCAGAAAACTACACAACACTGAAGAAAGAAATTAAGAAAGACACAAACAAATTGAAGCATGCGCCATGCTTATGGATTGGAAGAATTAACATAATCAAGATGACCATACTACTCAAAGTGATATATAGATTCAATGCAATACCTATCAAAGTACCAATGACATCTTTCACAGATATAGAACAAATATTTAAGAAATTTATATGGAGCCATAAATGACTCTAAATAGCTGCAGCAAATTTGAGAAAGGAAAACAATGCAGGAGGGATCACAATACCTGATATCAAACTGTATTACAAGTCCACTGTAATCAAAACAGCCTGGTATGGGCATAGAAACAGGCTTATAGATCAAAGACGCAGAATGGATAGCCCAGAAATAAACCCAAGTCTCTATGGGCAATTAATATTTGACAAAAGGGGAAGAAACAT
The DNA here is from genome assembly GCA_004026765.1 of Micronycteris hirsuta. Lineage (NCBI taxonomy): Eukaryota > Metazoa > Chordata > Mammalia > Chiroptera > Phyllostomidae > Micronycteris > Micronycteris hirsuta. The sequence goes on along the minus strand of PVJI01020451.1, from coordinate 4,465 downwards.
AAAATGGAATAAAAACAGTCTCTTCAACAAATTGTGTTAGGAGAACTGGACAGCAACATGAAAAATAATGAAACTTGATCACGAACTTACACCATACACAAAAAGAAATTCAAGGTGGATAAAATACTTAAATATAAGTCATGACAGCATAAAAGTCTTAGAGGAATGGCACCTGAACAGGGACCATCAGATGGGCTCCGAGCCGCTGCCAACGGTCAACCCAACAACTTGGGGGAATAAGATGCGCAATTGTCCAAGGTAAGAATCAACGGTGGAGAACCGTAGGATGCATTGAATTCGGGATGGAAACCGGTATTTTCCTGATTCGTGACTTAGCGAATCTCTTTACAGCGTTTTTACGACGTCTTTATAGGCTATGCTTTCTCTAATAAGTATATAATAATAATAATAGATAATAATAATAATGATAGTCCTTTGCTCCCTCTCTCAAGCATTTGCCACACTCTATGCAGGCACAGGTCTAGCACTTAAGGGCCGCTAGGGCACTCGCCGCTGGAAAGCATCCGTTACAGGATATGCTGAACGTTGGCTGGGACAGAACTCTAGCTTTCCCACCAGCCACAAGCAAAAGCCCACGCGATGAGAGGCGCACCGTGAAAAACACACACATGTCCATCCCCTGCGGCATAATCCCCAACTAGGTGTAGGCCTGAGAGAGAGCGAAAAAGATCTTTTCATTTAATCAGCTTTAAAAATATACAAAGAACCTGGCAGGACTCTTTGCCAGCCTGTGTTCTGCGGCTTTCTTTTGATCCTGTCCTTTTGTCTCTGTCCGCCTGTGTCGAGAGGGGAGGATAGTGAACGAGTCTTTCGGTTTTGACCGACCCGGAAGGTTGCTTTGTTTAGTGAAGTTTAATCTTGGGGAGTTTTTATTGGAGCTCCAGACATCCAGCAGTCTTGGACATTTTTGGAAAACCCGAGACCCCTCAGCAGAGGGAGGGAGCTTGAGAAATCCGATCCTCCTCTCCCTGCCTGTTTTCACTAACAGCACATTCTGACCCGCCACACCCTGGCTAACTAGTCAGGATTTAGCGCAGGTGGTGGAATTTGAAAGGGCAGCGATCAGGAGCTAAGAGGTAAAACCTTTTAATAACAATGGGCTCTGGCTTCTCTAAAAGACCAGGAAATATACCTGTGGGTACTATAGCAACTTTTCAGGAGAGCAGGGTATAAGGTGAAGGAACAATGCCCCATTCAGCTTTTTAATCTTAGGGAGATCCAGTGTTACTATCAAAGGCATTTTTGTTCGACCAGGAATTATTAACTCAGACTATCAAGGGGAAATTAAAATCATGCTTAAAGTTTCTGGTTATCATATTATTCCTGCCCAGAGGCATATCGCTCAGTTGCTCTTTGCTCCAAAGACTCAAAATACAGTGAGGGGAGAAAGAGGCTTTGGTAGTACGGACAATCAATCAGTTTTTTAGACAGAATCAATTAAATTAAATAAACCAATCTTGCAAATAAAGATAAAGGATAAGACCTTTCATGGCCTCATAGACATGGGGGCTGACATATCTGTTATTTCAAATCAATTTTGGCCCCCGGGATGGCCTCTAACAGACAGCAGAACGCCTGTCACAGGTGTTGGGGGAATTTCCGTATCAGCGTATGGTCCTTTAAATGTTATGGACCAGAAGGACAGGTAGGGAGATTTCGACTGTAAGTCTTGCCTATGCCCCTTAATATTTGGGGCCGTGACTTTCTTTGTCAATGGGGGATGGAAATCTCTCTGCCACATTTTCCCTAGGGTTACCATTTACAATATAAATTATAAATGTATTATTATACTGCTACTTTGGTTTTGAAGAGCTTATGCTAATTAAAGGCTAAGAAAGCACACATGCAGCACAATTATTTTTATTTTTTTTATTTTTTTTAAAGATTTTATTTTTATTTATTTTTAGAGAGAGGGGAAGGGAGGGAGAAAGAGAGGGAGAAAAACAGCAATGTATGGTTGCCTCTCACATGGCCCTCACTGGGGACCTGGCCCGCAACCCAGGCATGTGCCCTGACTGGGAATCGAACCAGGACCCTTTGGTTCCCAGCTCGCACTCAATCCACTGAGCTACACCAGCCAGGGCGAGCACAATTATTTTTAATTAAGATTAAAACAATGCAGTACGTTAGCACAGTCCTCAATGGAAATGATGGCTTAATGTGTCACCTCGATTCCTTGTCTAATGTTGATTTTTAGTATATAAACCTCAAGGTCTCCCAGAGATCAAATTTATACCTGAGACAGTGCTTGGATACAACCAATTATAAAGTGAAAAACACGTAGGAAGCATTATCCTTTCTGAAATAAATACTAAAATGTAAAATACAAGATTATGTGTATTTAGAGTTTGCAATCATGTTTTGAGTGACCTCTGAGTTTGTTATTAAAATGGAGACTAATTATTTTCATATAAATTTAAGTAGAATAATAAAAGAGCATATAGCAAATGAATGAGACCCGCATTACAAAACAACTGTATACTACTTTAATACTATATGATTATAAGACTATAATCATATAGTAGTCATGTATTAAAGTCATAAAGTGTTATAGTCATAAAGTATTGTAGTCACATAATACTTTATATACTATTAAATATATATGAATACTTTTTATGTATTATATACTTTATATAATACTCTATATATTGAATATATAAATAATAGTTATTGTATGTGATATTATATATGGTACTTCATATAGTACTTTATATATTAAATATATATAAATAAACTTTATATAAATACTTCATATATTAAAGTCATAAAATCATGAAGTATTGTGGTCATGTAGTGCTTTGTAGTCTTGTAGTCATATAAGACTGTGGGACTGTGGAGTGTTGTATGACTACAATACTTTAAAAAGTGTGAATTCCAGATTTGTTCCTACAATTTACAATTCAGAAACTGGGGATTAGCCTTTACTTTCAATTTAAACGTAATTCAGAATAATATTATAATTTATAAATTTAGAAAAACAGAATCACTCACTGGAGGCAAGGAAGCATAAGAATCTCTTGGTTAGAAAGAAACCCTTGCTAATCTTTTCTATCATATTTGCATTCTCTTACCTTAAGTGGATGCCGAGACTAAGAGAAATAATTTGCTATTGAGTGTGGCTAAACAATAAGGCTCTGGAACCATTAGTTTGGGAAAAAATAAAAGCCCAACTCATTCATTATATTTTTAAAAATAATTGTTACAAAAATGAATATTATATAATTGAGTAAGCATTGTTTCTTTAATTTAGAATAACTACAAGTTTTTTTGAAGCTAATCTTGCAATGTATTTAACAAATGTTTCTATCCTCCTGCCCTCACCCCCCAAAAACATACTAAAACTTCTAACTCCTGGCATTCCTAGGCCAGAGATTTTCAACCCTTTTCATCCCATGACATGCAAATTCGTGAGCGTTCCATATCTTTACAGCCAGGAATTCCAAATCCGGCTTGCATTCCAAAAGATTGGCTGCTTTTTCATTATTGACCTGAAGGATTATTTCTTTTCGATCCCTTTAGCAGAGAGAGACAGGGAGCGTTTTGCATTTTTCCTCCCCAGAGAAGGAATTTCTGGTTTTGACAGTAGCAAAAATCCCCATAACCAGGAAAGCAAGCAGAAATGACCCACACGCACTAGCTAAATCCTTCCTCCCTGTTGCTTTGCCAGGAAGTGTCAGGTCCCAGCCTGATTTAACTCAGCCCAGGCAGGGGAGTCTGCAGGCATGTGCGTGCTCGTGCGCACCCTCCGTACGACTTCAGGGCGCCAGTGAACACGGGGCATGGAAGACCGGTCTACCCGCCTAGGTTAGGGGGTAGAAAAGGGGGTGCTCATTCCCGGAGACTCCCGGAGTGCAGAGAAATTCCCTTGCAGGCCAACTGGACTGGCTTGGCCCCTGGTGGCTGCGAGGGCGGGGCATAGCCAGCACTAGGCACCAGCCCCAGAGGCGCCAGAGGGGAAGTCAGATTACTTTCGAGATATGGTCCGAACTTCCCTCCTGTGTCCCGCACAGACCACTCTCTTCATTTGGCGTCTGGGATGCCCCAGTGTGCTTGGTTTTGAAAAAAGGATTTCTATTTTACTTATATTCCTATAACTGGGAAAGAGACTTTCCCCTACCCCTAAGAAGTGTGTAATCTCTTACACAGAAAAGACCTGTACTCAGAAAACTACAAAACACTGAAGAAAGAAATCATGGAAGACACAAACAAATGGAAACATATACCATACTCATGGATCGGCAGAATCAACATCATCAAAATTACCATACTACACAAAGCAATTTATAGACTCAATGCAATCCCCATCAAATTACCAATGGCATATTTCACAGATATAGAACAAACACTTCAAAAATTTATATGGAACCATAAACGACCCTGAATATCAGTTGCAATTTTGAGAAAGAAGAGCGAAGCAGGAGGGATCACAATTCCTGATATTAAA
>PVJI01020450.1:0-29000 GCA_004026765.1 Micronycteris hirsuta | reverse complement strand
TTTTAAACTGTGCATCTGATAGGTTGGCTATCTCTTGGTCGGTCAGTTTTGGAGCTTTGATCTGTTCCTTTCTTTGGGCCATTTTTTTTTCCCTCGATGAGCCTGTTACTGTGAGGAGGGTGGACCCTTGGGGTACACCTGGGCAGGGAAACTCCCGGTCGCTGTGTTGTGACGTAGCCTGTGGGGGCGGGACCTGAGAACACAATGGCGCCTGCTCCGCTCTCCGCACCCACACCGCCTCCTGCAAGCAATTCGAGCCCCTCTGCGCTGGCTCCGGGGGTCGCTCCGGGGTCGGTGGACGGGCTGCACAGCTCCAATCCCCCGTGGGTCTCCCCAATGAACTCTCCTGTGAGGCTGGTAGTTCCTCCCGCCGCGGACTCCACCCCCACAGGTGCTTTCAATCTGCGCAGATGGGTTGCGCCCTGCTTTCTCTCCCGGTTTGTCTGCCCGCGCTTAGGTCAGGCACTCCCGTCTCAGAGTGCTGCAGCCCCGTGGGAACCGCCCCTCCAACTGTGGTCCAGCCGTCTGCTCACCAGCTCGCCGCGGGGTCGCTGAGCGCTCTCCCTCCGCCCTGCTCCTCCCGGCTCACCAAACTGGATGAATGTATCTTCTTTAATTCCTTGGTTGTCGGACTTCCTCTCAATTCGATTTTCTGTCAGATCTGGCTGTTTTTGGTTGGGTAAATTTCTGTTTTTTTCCTTTTTTGGTTGTGCGAGGAGGCACGGCGCATTCACCTATGCTGCCATCTTGCCGGAAGTCCTGATCTTCTTCTTTTCTAAGCCTTGTCATTTTAATTATGATGTGTCTTGGTATAGGTTTCTATGGGTCCAACTTGTGTGGGGGACTCTGTGAGCTTCCTGGACTTGTGTGTCTTTTTACTTCACCAGGTGAGGAAAGTCTATAGTCATTATTTATTCAAATAGGTTCTTGATCCTTTGCTCATTCTCCTCTCCTTCTAGTATTCCCATGATGCAGATGTTATTGTGCTTCATGTTGCCCAAAATGTTTCTTAAGCGCTCTTCATTTTCTAAAATTCTTTTTTCTTTTTATTGCTCTCCCTAGGAGTTTCTTTCTACCTTGTTTTCCAAATCACTAATTACATCATTCACTTCATCTGCCCTATTTTCTACCCCTTCCAGTGTATTGTTTATCTCATATATTGCATTCTTTATTTCTGAATGGCCCTTTTTTATGTTTTTCTATGTCTTTTATCATGCTGTTAAGTATCCTTATAATCATTACTCTAAATTCTCTATCTGATAAATTGCTTGCCTCCATTTCATCTAGTTCTTCTTCTGGAGAATTCTCTTTTTCTTTCATTTGAAGTTGTTTCTTTGTCTTTCCACTTTGGCTGCTTCTTTATATTTTTTTTTCCATCTTAGTTGTTAAACTAATAAATGTCATGGCCTTAGCTGTAATCAGCAGCTTGGCTTAAACATCACAGGGTGGGGCAGAGTAAATTCCTGGGGGTTGGGCTATTGCTTCTCCTCAGGCTGATGCCACTTGGAGAGGAGTGCTGTCCCTGAGAAAGATGGCTTTTGTTGTGTGGGGAATGACTCAGCACAAGAATCCTGGTAGCTGTTCCTTCATTTCTCTCCCCAGAGGTATCAAACTCAGACTCTCCTCAAACGTCTCTAGTCCACACTGCTCTCCCTCTGCCAGAGCCCAGGGTAAGCGGCTTCAAACAAAATTTTGTGTTTTGGCCCTTTAAGAGGCTCTCTGAATTTCTAGCCATCTCTCCCTGGCAGACAGGAATCCTGCTGATTTTTATAGCTGGATGTTTATCTGGATTCCTTTCTGGCTCTGGTGCTGTAAGCTGGGGAGCCCAATTTGGGGTTTAGACCCCACACTTCTCAGGGGAAACCCCTGGCCACTGAAATATCCCTCCAGATCTTCAGCTGCTGCCTGTGGGAGCCCAGCCAGCTCTCTCATGCCTCTGCTGCCCTCCCTACCTTTCTCGTTGTGGTAAAGTGGTTTCTTTTGTCTGTCTTTGGTTATAAGTCTTCTCTCCAGCTAGTGTTCAATTGGTTATTCTGGATGATTTATCTACAATTTAATTGTAATTCCAGATTGGTCCTGGGAGGAGGTTAGTGTAGCTTCCACTTAAACTTGTGCCATTTTGGATCTCTAATAGATTGATTTTAAACACAAAAGCCTATTTGAATATTATCTATAGGCCAAAATCTCTGACAATGACTTAAAGGGTGAGAGATAAAAAATTAGGACAGTTGTATTAAGGAAGAGAAGCAAAGGATCTGAAATCAGAGGGACAAGATTTTAACATCTTCTATGCTCTTTATTAATGCTATGATCTTGGGTTTTTATTCGATGTCTTTGGACCTCAATTTATTTAATGAAAGAGTATAAAATGCCTTACCTTCCTAGCTCTCCAGGCTGCTGTGAGGATCAATGAAGATAAATGAACAAATTAGGTGTTTATATGGAATATAATTATTACTAGTAGTAATAATGGTAGTTTTAAAATTTTATACCATTTATAAATTTTTATACATACACCAAATGAGGATTTTTTCATTTTTTTTCAAAGCATTAGTCCTGTAATGTCAGATATAAATTGCTAAGATGAGTCACTGCTAAAAAATCATATTCTGATCCATAAGTCTTTTCTGGATGGCTTAGAAACATTGAACTGTTAATATAAGTATGAAAGGCCAGAAGGCTAAATCATTAATGGGGAAAAAGAATCAGTTTTTGTGCATCAATCCGACTTCAGTAGCTGATATCATCTGCCTACAGGAGCTGAACACAATGACTTTCCTTGCCTCCTGTAGTTTCAAGTGTATTCCTATTATCATTTAACTCCTGAAGCTGAGTTTGTAAAGGTGAAATATATTACTCAAGATCACTACAAACAAATTCCCATTTCTGGCATGAGAAGATCATAGTATTTTATGTGTCAAATATTTTATAAATATATTTCCTCAACAATACATTTCCTGAGTAATTTGATTTTTGTTTTGCTTATATGTTTTTGAAAGAGAGAAGATACTATCCTTAATAAAATAGATAAAGAGTATTCTCAAGAAACCAGCAAAGAAAGAAATAGAAGTAGTCAACAAATATCTGGAAGCATGTTCACTCTCAAAGTCAAATAAATAAAATATAAATCACTGAGATATTGTTTCAACCTATCAAACTGGAAAATATGTAAAATTAAAGTAACTTGGCAAAATCATAATATCCTGCAGTGTAGCAATAATTAAATGAGATATGGCATAGTAATTAAATATGTTCTGAAAATAAATGGCAATGAAGAAATATTATAAAATACATGTGAAATATCTGACATATATAACCAGTGGTGTAGAAGAAAATGCAGTAAAAAGTTAATAGCAGTCATTTTAGAATACTTGTGTTACAATTAGTTTCCAATTTTCTTCAATGAATATTGCTGTTATTAGTAAAAATATAAAAAACAAATATGTGATTATGCATGCATACCCGCATGTACCCTTATGAATTCTCTTCTTGAGTGGTTTTGTTGTATTAAATGCATAATCTACTCAATATGACAGCTTTGATCTTTTAAAAAAATACATTGTATTATGTTAATAACACTTAATGTGATATTAACCCTCAACAAATATCAAGTGCATAATACATTATTTTTGACTATAGATACAATGTCATACATGAGATCTCTAGAGCTTATCCATCTTAATTACCCATTTCCCTTTCCCTCATCCTCTAGTGACCACCCTTCCAGTCTTTGATTTTATGAATTTGACTATTTTAGATATGTAAGTGGAATCATGCAGTACTAGTTTTTTGTGTGTGTCTGGCTTGTTTCTCTTAACATAATGTTCTCAAAGTTTATCCATGTGTGGCATATTGCAGAATTTCCTTCTCTTTAATAGTATAACCATGTATGTATATACTACATTTTCTTTATCCATTCATGTGATGATGAATATTTAGGCTGTTTCTCTATTGTGAATAGTGCTGCAACAAACATGAAAATGCTAAGATCTCTTCAAGGCTCTGATTTCAATTCTTTTGGATACATATCCAAAAGTAGAATTGCTGAATGATATGGTAGTTCCATTTTTAATTTTTTGAAGAATCTCTGTACTGTTTTCCATAGTGGCTGCACCAGTCTGCATTCCTGCTAACAATGGCATAGGTTCCAATTTCTCCACATCTTTGCCACCATATGTTATTTTCTATTTACTTTTATTTATTTTTTATAAATTCTTAAAAGATTTTATTTATTTTTAGAGAGGGGGAGAAAAGGAGAAAGAGAGGGGGAGAAACATCAATGTGTGGTTTTCTCTTGTGCACCCCCAACTGGGGACCTGGCCTGCAACCCTGGCATGTGCTCTAGACTTGGAATCGAATTGGCAACGCTTTGCTTTGCAGGCTGGCACTCAATCCACTGAGCCACACCAGCCAGGGCTAGTTTTATATATTCATTTTGATTTTTATAATGACCATTCCAACAGGTGTAAGGTGATAACCTCATTGTCGTTTTGATTTGAATTTCCCTGATGATTACTGCAGTTAACATTTTTTCACATAACTGTTGGCCTTTGCATGTGTTATTTGGATAAATGTTTATTCAAGTCTTTAGCCCCTTTTTTAAATTTAGGAATTATTTTATATTGAGTTGTATGAGGCTCATATATATTTTGGAGATTAACCCCTCATCAGATACATGATGTGCAAATATTTTTTCCCAATATATATGTTGCCTTTTCACTCTGTTGATTATATCCTTTACTGTTCAGAAGCTTTTTGGTATGATGCAGTCTCACTGTTGTATTTTTTTGTTGACTGTGTTTTTGGTCTCATATCCATGAAATCATTCCCAAGACCTATGACATAAAGTAGCATTCTTCAGTGATATGCAACTGTGGGTATGGTTCTTCCTTCTTTGTTATAAATATTTTACTTCTTGTTTGGTCTTCCGTATGATAGGTATTTGATATTATAGCTATAGATATTATACATAGTTGTAGAATAAATGTTTTAAGTTCCCTATTTGCAAATTTCACTTGGAGTATATGCAAATTGAATCTCTACTACACTCATTTGGGACATAAACTTATATAAGGAAAAGGTTAGCTTTTGTTTTTTGAATATACATTTTTACAGTAGCAAGCAGAAAAGATTCTAAGTGACTTTCACTCTGTAGATATGAGAGGAGAATTTTATCCAAGAAAGCATCACTTCATTATTATCTACTGAATAATATCTCTGAAAAACATCTGTTGCCTGACTACTTACTGAGTCATGACTACAAGCAAGTGAATATCCTGTTTATATATATTTTTATTTTATATCATTTAAATTTTTCTTCAATTATAGTTGACATACATTATTATATTAGTTTCAGGTAAACACTCCAGCGATAAGACATTGCATAATTACTAAGTGATCATCCTGATAAATCTCACACCCATCTGAAAACACATAGTTATTAGAATATTGTCACTATATTCCCTATGTTATACTATACATCCCCATAACTATTCCTTAACAACCAGTTTGTACTTCTTAATCCCTTCACCTTTTTGATCCATCTCCTCAACTACCCTCCCATCTGGTAAACATCAAAATGTTCTCTGTATCTAGGTCTGTTTCTGTTCTGCTTGTTCATCTTTTTAATTCAATTTTTGATACATATATGTATTTGTTACCATTTTATTGTTCATATTTTTTTTATTCTCCTTAAAGATACCCTTCAACATTTTGTATAATACTGGTGTGGTGATAATTAACTCATTTAGCTTTTTTCTTGCTAGGAAGCTCTTTATCTGTCCTTCAATTCTAAATGATAACTTGCTGGGTAGATTAATCTTGTTTGTAAATCCTTGCTTTCTATCACTTTGAGTGATTCATGCCAATCATTTCTGGCCTACATAGTTTCTGTTGAGAAATCGCCTGACAGTCTTATGGGAGCTCCCTTGTAGATAACTAATTTTCTCTTGCTACTCATAAGATGCTCTTTGTCTTTAACCTTTTTTAAAAATATTACTTTATTGTTGTTCAATTACAGTTGTCTGCATCCTCTCCCCTCCCCTCTGCCCACCCCCTCCAAACCCACCTGTCTTTAACCTTTTGCATTTTAATTATGAGGTGTCTTGGTGTGGGTCTCTCTTGTTTCATATATTTTGGGACTTTCTGTACTTCTTGGACTTGTATGTCTATTTCCTTCACCCAGTAAGGAGATTTCTGTCATTTTTTAAAATAGGTTTCCAATTTCTTGCTCTCTTCTCTTTCCAGCACACTCATGATATGAATTTGGTACACTTGAAGTCCCATAGGCTCCATATGCTATCCTCATTTAAAAAAAATTATTTTTTCTGCCCTGTGTGGTGTGGCTCAGTGGATTGAACACCGGCCTGTGAACCAAAGGGTCACCGGTTTGATTCCTAGCCAGGGTATATGCCTGATTTTCAGGCCAGATCCCCAGTTGGGAGTGTGCAAGAGGCAACCACACATTTATGTTTCCTTCTCTTTCTCCTTCCCTTCTCCTCTGTCTAAAAAAATAAATAAATAAAATATTTTTAAAAAAAGACCAAAGAAAATTTCTTTTTACTGTTCTGATTGGGTGTTTTTGCTTCCTTATGTTCCATATTGCTGATTTGATTCTTTGCTTCTATCTACTCTACTGTTCATTTCTTGTAATGTAACATTCCAGTAATTGCATTCTTCATTTCTGACTGGTTCCATTTTTATGTTTTCTATCTCTGTTTTAATGTTTCCTATCTCTTCTTTGAAGTTCCCACTAAGTTCGTGTAGTCTTCCCCTAAGTTCACTGAGCATCCTCATAACCGGTATTTTGAACTCTACATCTAGTAGTTGCTTGTCTCCATTTCTTTAGTTATTTTTCGGAGGTTCTGTTATCTTGTTTCATTTGGGCCATGTTTCTTTGTCTCCTCATTTTGGCAGCCTACCTGTGTTTGTTTCTCTATTAGGTAGAGCTGCTATGCCTCCCAGATGTGGTAGAGTGGCCTAATGTAGTAGGTGTACTGTAGGGTCCAGTGGCACAGCTTCCCTGATCATCCAATCTGGGCACTCCAGGTGCACCCCCTCTGAGCTGTGTACATCCACCTGTTGCATTTAAGCCTTGATTACTGTTGGCACTTCAACGGGAGGGATTTATCCCCAAGCTGATCAGTTTCAAGGACTGGCTGTGACCACTGACCACCATGGAGGATCAGCTGTGTAGTGGCTCATGCCACAGAGCATGACTTACTTCAGCAGGGCTGTGTGCCTTCTGAGTCTACGTTGAGTGTGTAGCTTATGGAGGTGGATGGGTGATGATGCTTTGATGTGGTCTGATGCTATCCACAGGATACTCAGGCTCTGGGGCCTGCTAGGAGGTTCAGACCAAGGTTAGCCACTGTCTGTATTTTGTCTGGGACCACCTGGCATGATGTACAGTGCAAACTGCAGACAGCTGTTACTTGCACGGGGTTTGGAGGTGCCTAGGAGGGGCCAAGCTGTGAACCGATACCAGCTACTGCTTGTGCCAGGCCTGAGGCCAAGTAGCAAGTGGTACAGGGCATGCTGAGGCTAACTGTTGCTTGTTTGAGAGACTTTAGGAAAATCTGAACCATGAGCCATGACATGCCATTTGTATGGAAAGGCACTGGAAACAGCTTGGGTGGGCATGAAAGTTGGATGGGGTGGAATCTCAGGGAATCCCAAAGGCAGGGAAAAACTGTGTGAGCCAGGTTTATAGAGTCTCAGATATAGTGCCAAGGTTGTGGGGGGACTCATCAAGGAAACAATGACCTTTGCCAGCACTTCTGTCTGGGAGAAAGCTGCCTCCCACTTAGCTCTCACCCTGAGGCTGGACAATTCAGTTCATCCCCGTGTTTCTCTGGTGCTTTTCAAGCTTCTTCCCCAGTGCTGGAGCCCAGAGGGAGTGAGTCCATGTAAGTCCTTGCTTAAGCCCTTTAAGAAGAACTGCTTGGGACTCCAGAGCCCTCCGTCTTCCTCAACCTCAATCCCTGTTGGTTTTTACACAGAGAAGTTATGAGGACTCCTTTATCTGGCACTGGAACCCTGGAATAGCATGTCTGGTTTGTGGCTTGAACCTCTTGCTCCTCAGGGGAGACATCCATAGCTGAGATATCCCTCCCAATTTTTCTCCAGCTCATGTGGGTGTGGGGCCACCCCATTCCTTGTCTCAGCCCATCCTACCTGTCTTGATATGGCTTCTTCTTTAATTCTGTAGTTATAGGACTTTCGCTCAGCCAAATTTCAGATGGGTTCAAAAGATGGTTGTTCTGCAGTTTAGTTGTAATTTTGATGTGTTTGTGGAAGGAGGTGAGTACTGCATTTACCTGTGCTGCCATCTTGACCAGAAGTTTGTGTTTATACACTTTAAAGCAATTTTATTTTTAAATAGAATCAATCTCATCTTATAATGTTTATGGTAGAACACACCTAAAATGCTTAAAATGCACAGAAATGAGCTTTTTAAAAATATATAATATTGCAAATTTTATGAATTAGTTTATAAGTTAGCTGAGTGAGCAGAGTTCATAGCAAGGAGACTTGTGTTTTGAGCTTTGGATATAACTCTTATTTTATGATGTTTTTTATTGTGGTTCAAGCACAGTTGTATCCATTTTCACCCCACCACACCCCCCACCCGAACCATCCCTGCCTCCCACCAACCAACCTACCCCCCTTGGCTTTGTCCATGTGTCCTTTACACATGTTCCTTGATGACCCTTCCCTTATTTCCCCCCATTATCCCTCCTCTCTGTCCCCTCTGGTTACTGTCAGTTTGTTCTTTATTTGGATGTCTCTGGTTATATTTTGTTTGCTTGTTTTGACCTCACATGGATTATTTACTCAGAGTCTCATTGTCCTCATCTGTAAAATGGGACTAGTAATATCTGCCTTGGTTACACTTAAGGTGTTTTTAGAGGCAGGAAAAGTGATACTGCATGGACATTCACTAATACCTTGTATGTCTAGCTTGACCATGCACTCAGATGTTTGATAAATAGCTCAGTTAAAGTGAACCAGAGAGGCACGAGTTGCTGATTTAATTTCTAATTAAAGTAATTATCTTAATAGTGTATCATACCCTAATTTAGTGAATCACTAAGTAAGTACATGTGTCTATGTAAGAAACTAGCTAAGGGTGAGTGGGTAGTTCAATGTCGATCTATCTAAGTTTTAGGAAAACAATCCCTATGTTAACCCTATTTGTGTTTATGAGTCAAGATCAATGTTTTGTATAAAGAATAGCACGTTGATGTTTATGAGGTTAAAAAATAGACACAATTCATAAATACCTCACATAATTATTACTGAAAATTGCCCTCCGCCTCTGGCTTACTCCTGTCTAATATTCAATTTAATGCTATTCTCATTATTATATGTCAAACTCCATGGCAGCAAAGTGTATGTCAGTTTGTCAGTTTTGCTCAACACTAAGTCTGTTATATCTACAGTAGTGTTTGACACACAGAAGGTGCTCAATAATTATTATATTAAATATGATATATATTAAATTATATATAATATTTATGCACATAAAAGTGTTTACTTAGCCCTGGCTGGTGTAACTCAGTGGATTGAGCACCAGCCTGTGAACCAAAAGGTCATCAGTTCGATTCCCAGTCAGAGCACATGCCAGGTCCTCGGCGGGGGCCACCTGAGTGGTAACCACACATTGCTATTTCTCTCTCTCTGTTTCTCCCTCCCTTCTTCTCTCTCTAAAAATAAATAAATAAAATATTTTTTTAAAAAGTGTTTACTTATAGAATCATTAATCCCACTATCTATTTCTAAGCTCCTACCACAGTATCAAATACATTGTAGGTGCACAGTAAATGATTACTATATATTCTTCATATTATTTAGGATGAGGTGATAGGAGTTCAGTAACCTATTGTTTTACAGTAAATATAAATGTTAATTCTCATAAAACACTCAAATGCATACCGCCTCGTGCCTAAGTAAGTTCCTGTCCTTGATAATTTTCAAATACATGCAGTAAAATTTTATTCCATTAACTATTAGTCCACAAATGAATAGAAAGACAGTGATTAAAGTTTTGGAGCAAACCAGTCTAACCTAAAGGTGGAGGTTCATTTAAATTCCTAATTATCCCTGGTTCATACCTTCTGGCTTGTAGTTCTCCCTGAGCTCCTGGTTATTTTGCCTAACTCATTTCCCAGTCTTGTTAATCGAACAAGTCCTCAGTATTAAATATAACATTCATCATAAAATCTAAGATGCATCGAATTTATTTTAGCAAGCAGCAATCTGAATAAAAGAGCATTAATAATAAATTTTATAATTTAGCAAAGTTCATATAAAAAGTATGCATATGAGTATATTCATTATATATTTTATATATCTATATATCGTACAGATGGTATTTATTCACATCTAAATTTAAACATCTATAAGTTATATTTTACCTGTGAGTTAACTGTTTATATAAAATAGCAAGATTATAAAAATCCCCAGTCCACAGATATGAGAGACAGAATCCAAATCTGTGACACTTATAGGGTATACTTTTGAAAAAAAATTCCAGTATTTATGTCCATAAATTTATTCCAAATGTTAGATAATTGCCATTTCATTTTTAATCTCTTTCAGACCTGACAATCTGGATTGCCAATTGTAAGTCAATATCTCTAAATTTCTTTTTGGTTTTATGTGTTTTTAACCTCCTGCCTCTGTTTGAGTGTGTGTGCACATGTGTGTATAGAACAAAGAGAAAGAAGTTGAGGTCACCCAGTTCTTTTTCTTTATTAAGCACACCTTGTAAAAGGAAAATTATGCTTTACTGATAGAATATTTTTTCCTTTTTGGTATAGTTCTTTCATGATAGTTTTATTTTATTATTTGGCTAAGAAAACTAAACAAACCCACAGTGTACCATTCCTGGTAAGATTAACATTTAATTTGTGTAAAAGAACAATACTTGAACATTTTCTTCTTTATCAACCACAAAATCAGTCCTGGTAATCAAAACAGTTCTAGCCCAAGTTTATAGGGAAATAAGTTGTGTACTTGAAGTGCTTTGCCAGCATCATGCTGTCAAATGTTTACCTGTGTGGCAGTTAACTGGGTCTCAGGTGAATTAATTTTCACCCCCTCAAGGAGCAGGGAAATTATAGGAATTTTCACTGCAGGCTTCACAACATGCAAAAGAACTGGCACTCCAGAGTGGGCATGAAGAGTAGTCAAACAATCACAAAACTTCTTTACCTTCAATTCACTCAGCTAACTTTGGAGAATATCTCATATTTTTATTTGGAATCACAACTCCTCTTCACTCAATCCTGAGGGAAAGTCATTCCATGGTCTCTTCACCAAGGGTATGTTTACTTTATGATAGCCTCATTTTTCATCCCATGTGACTAAGTGGGAAACCTTATATTCAAAATGGTAATACCACATTGTATGCAGGAAACGTATTTATATGTTTTACATTGACTGGTAGTAGAGTGTGGGGCACGTATAAATACGTTTTTATAGACTAGCAGTAGAATGCGGGTAACGTATAAATACGTTTATTTTTATGCTTTTTTTATTGCTCTAAAGAGATGCTAAACATGCAGATATACGAATTCCAAAGGACAAAATTTGGGTCTCTAACACATACAATGGTGAATTATGTCTGTATGTTTTAACGATTAACACAGCAAAAAACACTACTAAAACTTCATTCTTCTTTTTTTATGACGTTTAAGAAAGAAAACTTCATTCTTTCTTTTTTTACACATTTTACATACTTTTTTCAAAATATTTTCAATAAATCGGAATTTTACATATTTTATTACTTTTATTTCAATTTCCAGTGAGTTTTCCAGTATTTGTCTGTTTAAATTTTAAGAAAAATAATTCAGTATACATTTTATAGTAAATCACAAAAAGTTTCATTGAAAAAAATGTAAAACTAAAGTTATCGTAACTTTACTGAATGTTGCCATTTGCACAAAACATTAGCAAAAATGGCCTGCTCCACCTGTTAGCTTGCAATAAAAGCTACCTGCATACCATGACCAAAGGGAAATTCTGGGAAATTTTTTTTACCTCTCATACTTGGATCCAGTTAATCCATCACTCATTCGCTAATCATTTTTCCAAAACACATTTGTTAACTACACATTATAATCTAGAGTCTAAGCAAGATATTGTAGATATGACAAAGAATGCAAAATAAATCTTACCATTAGTGAGCTTAGAATCTAGGGAAAGAAATGAAATTTATAACTATAGTATCATTAAAAGACAAATTAAAAAATAAACAAATAGTAAACATTGAATCATAAAAGTTTTCCACAGATAAATAAACTAAGTACCCCAAAGGTTCAAATTCCCTCCTGCAAGTACAATATCACTGCTATGGAAGTTTATGTAAAGGGGAGGTTAGTTCTATCTTGGGTATTGAAGAAGAACCAAAGGAGCTAGACCTTCTGTGAGACAAGGGTTTGCAGGGTGTCCAACATCTTGACGTCTCTGGGCCACACTGGAAGAAGAAGAGTTGTCTTGGACAGCACGTTAAATACATTGCAGCACCCTGGCTGGTGTAGCTCAATGGACTGAGCGTGAGTTGGGAACCAGAGGGTCCCGGTTCGATTCCCAGTTGGGGCACATGCCTGGGTTGCAGGCCACGTCCCCAGTGAGGGCCATGTGAGAAGCAACAATACATTGCTCTTTCTCCCTCCCTTCTCCTCTCTCTAAAATCTTTAAATACATTGCAGCGCATAATCACAAGGCAGTTTCATAACATTTTAAGTAAATTTATGATTTTATGTTGGGCTGAATTCATAGCCATCCTGGGCCCCATGTGGTGTGTGGGCCACAGGTTGGACACCCCTGGTTCAACATGGAAACGTGGGCATGGAAGAGAAGCATAACAAAGGCATAAAGGTAGGGAGATCAAATTTGTTTTAACTCGGATAAAGGTCATGCTTTAATACATGTTGTGAGACCTCCTTTCCTTAGTGAGTATAGTCAGTAAAGCATTGCCTTGGTCTCTTCCATAGATAAACATTTTCCAGAGAGATTGCCATCTGCATACATAAGTCGCTATTATCACCCAGATGTGTAGAACTATTAAGGCCAAGATCCCTGGTTATATTAGATATTATCATTTATTTCTGTGGTTATAAGTACCATTAACACTGCCCAGGCACTTCTCCAAATTAGCCCACTGGTCACAGAGGCACCCATAAAGAGAAGGAGTCACAAACCTGCTAAATGAATTAAATTACTCAAACACATGGCCAGTGCGTGGGGAATATAGTATCATACTTACATACAAAGAACATGGCTTTTAATCCTGGGCTGTGACACAGGACAAAAAATTAACTATTGATAGGTCAATTTATTTGCATTTAGCCTTCTGCAGTGATAAAAAGGCAGTGACAGTTTAATTCATCAAGAGATTGTTCTGTAAATGTGTTGTCTATTGGCATTAGGATTTCCTTTTGTACATTGTACAAGATTGTTTCTCTCCAGCTACTGATGACAGAGTACAATAAATTAAAATAAATTTCTCCTCTATCTTCTTCAAGAGTCATTACTTCTTGTGTGTCCCTCACCAAGTTATGGAACTTTTACTCAAGAAAATATTTTAGTACAGTGTTTTTCAAGGTATAGTCTGAGAACACTTGTGTCAGATGTTCCCTTTTTATGATCCAGATTCTGGATTCATAGTGTAGTCCAGTGAAATCAATCTCTAGGCCTGGGTCCCAAGCACTACAGGCTACTTCATTATTTTTAAAATCATTAACCTGCAATTCAGAAGTGACTTATCCAGAGTTACATGGCAAGTACCCACAGAACTCAGCCTTCCCCAGACTTCTGAGATCTGAGTCAGTTCTTTCTACCACCCTGCAGTGTTTATACCTCCCCCCAATCATATGCCTGTTGTACAATATATATTCAGGAGCAATAATTTTTAGTGACCACCTACTATCAATATAAAAACTTTTCTTTGACAAACAATGACATATTTTAATGTACTTATTTAGAATATACTGTGGCAATAGTTCCATGTTCTAGAAACTAATTAAGAATGTAGACTCAACACCAAATCTTTGCATACAGAAAACATTAGGCAAAGATAACTAGCAAGTTTGTAATTTAGTTGCATTCTAGGCTTAGATTTGTGACAAATTTTTGTATTGGCAGGATGAAATTTTCGAAAATGATGCTGAGAAACTAAACACCACAGGTTAAGTAGCCCACACTCAATGAAGACTGAAACTCCTCCTCATTTTGTATGTTTTTTTTTAGAGTCACTGTGCCTACTGCCTTCTTTCTCGTTTTTGTTGTGTTAGTGAAAGTGAGGAGAATATCCTGGACTCTTCCCATAAAGAATGTCTCCACAAGTCACTGCTTAATTTCTTTGAAAATCAATTTAAAAAAAAAACAACTAACATTTCAGCTCTGGCTGGTGTGGCTCAGTGGATTGAGTTCCACTCTGCAAACGAAAGGATCGCCGGTTTGATTCCCAGTTGGGGCACATGCCTGGGTTGTGGCCCGGGTCCCCAGTAGGGGGTGTGTGGGAGGCAAACACACATGGATGTTTCTCTTCCTCTCTCTCCTTCCCTTCCCCTCTCTCTAAAAATAAATAAATAAAAAAATAAACACTCATTTTGAGCATCATGGCTTAAATAACAGCTATGAATTGAAATATGGCATTATTTTAGAACCTAGAATAACACATTTTACATCCTCTACCAAGACTTTATGAGAGGAAAAGGCCAGTTGTTGAACACTTTTACAGTGATTTCACCAATGACTAGACATGGGCTTTGGGTACTGAAAACTTGGAGCTTTTATCCATGCTGACATGTGGTGTGGTTTTATAAAACAAAAAACAAACAACAAACCCCATAGGTAGATTGTTTAATTTTTGAGAAAGTGGGTCTACAGAATGAGAATTTCCTGCCAGGTGAATTCAATTTAATCTAAGAACTTTTTCTTTTTTTTTTTATTGTTCTTCAAGTACAGTTCTCTCCCTTTACCCCCACCAATCTCCTATGCCCCACCCATCTCCGCCTCCCACCCTCAATCCTCTCCCCTTTGGCTTTGTCCCTGTGTCCTTTATATATATTCCTTGATGACCCTTCCCCTTCTTTCCCCCGTTATCTTCCTCCTTCTCCCCTCTGGTTACTGTCAGTTCTTTATTTCCATGTATCTGGTTCTATTTTGTTTGCTTATTTGTTTTGTTGATTAGGTTCCACTTACAGGTGAGATCATATGGTATTTGTCCCTCACCACCTGGCTTATTTCACTGAGCATAATGCTCTCTACTTCCATCCATGCTGTCTCAAAGGATAGGAGTTCCTTCTTTCTTTCTGCTCTGTAGTATTCCATCGTGTAAATGTACCATTGCTTTTTGATCCACTCAGTTACTGATGGGCACTTAGGTTGCTTCCAGCACTTGGCTATTGTGAATTGTGCTGCTATGAACTTTGGGGTGCATACGTTCTTTTGAATTGGTGTTTCAGGATTCTTACGGTATTCTCCTAGCAGTGGAACTGCTGAGTCAAAAGGCAGTTTCATTTTAAAATAACAGAGTTTTTGAACCTGAGAATTGTTGGCCTGCCTTTACTGGTACATACTGCCAGTTCTTGTATTCCCTTGCATGTGTTGTACATCTCATCTGATCTGATTAAATGCTTTCACAGAACCAATAGATTTCTCAGGGATTTTCATAGTCTTGTTTAGTAGCTCAGCAAATTAAATTCACATACTTTGAATTATCAGAATTCACCTCTGACAATGTTTTAGCTTCACATTAGGATTGGAGAAGAGGAAGAAAACACACTTCACCTAAATTAAAATATTCCCCATTTGCACAAATCATCTCAGCTGATTGTTGAACAAGGGTTTTAGTAACCATTAAAAACATTAATTAATACACCCGGTTGTTTTGTAGGACTTCTAAGCAACAACTCTTTTGATAAGGATTCACCATATCATTTTTAATATCCTACTTGTGTATCTCTCAGGGTCCCTTCATTTTATGGGCTTTTTCTTAGTTTTCTATTGTATTTTGTAGCATTAACATAATCTGAAAAGTGGGATCATCAAGAGTACATGACTTAATCATAACTCTCTTTATGTCACTTTAAAAAATAACATAATCATTTGCCTGTAGGTACAGTCATAGGTAGTGGCCCTTTCCCTATGTGCAAAAATGACTATGTAGGATTCAATGATATCTAGGTTCTCTTCTCTTTCCACTTCAACATCATGTGGTTAGACCTAGGACACATTTTAATCTATCTTATCTCTCTTTTTTTTGGTATATATTTGTAAAAGGGAGTTGGGTAATATTTTGCTCTGTCCAAGATTTCTCAAATAAGGATACTTGATTTCAAGTTAGAACATGTTACAATAAAAAAGCTATTGTAAAAGGCTTTTTGGCAATAGGCACGACTAAATGTAATGCATTGAGAGGATATTGTACCTTTGTTTTAATATTCCTATATGAACAGTGTGTAAAAAGCATATAAGTGTTTCCCATTTGCAACCTAATTTGAACACCATTTTATTTTTAAGATGGAAGTTCAGAAATATAGGTAAATTCAAACCATACACTATTATTATGGTTATTATCTGTTTAATGGTAGCATTTGAAGAATATTTATCCTTGACATTTTCCAAATGAAGTTCAGTGAATTGTGCACAGGGGAATACAAATGGATTCATTCATCTTAACTTGAAAAAAAGGCTCTGGCTTCTTTAAACAGTCTTTTAAAACTTTATATTCTCAACCAAGCATTAAAATCCAGTTCTGTAATTTAAAAATTAAGTGCTATATGTAAGTTTTAGATCTAAATATAAAATTCATCATCAAGGAATTTAATACATTAGGAATATATGTAATGTGTTTGTACTTTTGGAAAGCAGTGCTAAATTAAGAGGCTAGATAATTAATGCTAGCAGTAGGCTGCAGTTTTAATTTGCTGTGTAGTATGAGGGTCATGTATCTCTTCCCCTATCGTTTTCTTAATTGACAAATCATATTAGAAACATATGAGCAGTTTACCTCTTATACAGTTTTGGATTGTTGGATAATAAATTGAAGACACCTGTTAGTTCAGTTTGTTCATTAGATTCCACAAATGAGTGAAAGAAATCTTATGGTATTTGTCTTTCTCTGACTGCCTTATTTCACTTAGCATAATGTTCTCCAAGTCTATCCATGCTGTTGCGAAGGGTAATAGAGACAGACTCATAGATAGCAGGCTAAGAGCTCAGGAGACGGTTGAGCAAAAAAGAAAAAGGACTCATGGACATGAACAACAGTGTGGTGATTGCGGATGGTGGAGGGGTGGATGGAGGTGGAAGAGGTTATCAAGGGGGATAAATGGTGATGGAAACAAATACAATAAAAATTAAGCTATTAAATAAATTGAGGACATATCCATTTTCTACTTTTCTTTATTAGGATATCATCATTTGGGTGCTTTCCAGTCTATCAGTAAACAATAAACACTGCTAGCTCCAGATGGTGAAAAAATGAACACATTGTGGGTTCCATGCACCTAAGACAGCAGAAAGGAGGAACTGAATACATTCACTGGAATTATAGTGATGACAAACAGTAGGGATGTCAGTGGAGACAACCTTTGACTTCCTTTTAGCAGAATGAATGTTGATTCCCAAATCAACGTGATTGAAATTCTAATAACATGCATTTTGGATTGCTCTCTTTGTAGTTTTATTGTTTATGCAGGTGGATAAAATGTTGACAAATGAATCTACTCCAGGGACCACAAGGGGATGTTTTATGAGTGTTATATTAACATCATGGATTTTTAAAACAGGCTTATTGAAGTATAATTGATTGTATATATTTAAGGTATATAACTTAATGAGTTTGGATATATGCAAATACTTGTGATCCCATCACCATAATCAAGGTAATAGACATGTCTATCATACCTAAAAGTCTTCTGTGTTCTCTTTTTTGTCCATGTGTGATAACACTTAACATGAGATCCACTCTTATAACAAAATTTTAAATGTACAATACATAATTGCTATTTACAGCCCATAATATGCAACATGGTAAGCAATCACTCGGAATGGGTAACTTACTTACTGAAGAATGTCCAAAATTGTTTTTTTAAAAACAACAAGAGGCTACAGAATGGAGGTAGTGATGTATTAAGACAATAGCCATGAGACAAAAGCCTGCAGCAAACAAAAGATGAGGTTAAAACAAGTCTTTTTTCCCTTTTTTGTCTTTATTTTTATTGTTGACACTATTACAGATGTCTCCATTTTCCCCTCCTCTGCTTGCTTCCATGCAGCCCCTACCTCACCTTCCCTTACGCCACCACCACACTATTCTCTGTGTCTATGAGTTATGTTTATTTTGCCCTTATTATTTTAGAAGATTTTTTATTTAGTTTTAGACAGAAGGGAAGGGAGGGAGAGAAACATCAATGTGTGGTTGCCTCTTGCGTGGCCCCCACTGGGGACCTGACGTGCAACTCAGGCATGTGCCCTGACTGGGAATCGAACTGGTGACCCTTTGGTTTATAGCCTGTGCTCATTCCACTGAGCTACACCAGCCAGGGCTGCTAATGCCTTTTAAAGACATCATCTAAGGATACCACTTTCTTTTAAGCCACTGTTGCTTGTGTTGGCTTTATTGCCAACACCTGAAATAGAGGAATATATAATTCCCTGAATTAGAGGATTTTTTCTGCAGAGGTTACTTTCTGTTATATAGATAGACAGATACGTACATACATACATACATATGATACATAGATACACTCTCACATGTGTATAAAATTAGCAACATAACCTAGAAAGTAATACACACTTTGGAGGAGGTACCATATATCATGGAAATTGTAAACTAAAAAAAAAATTTCTTCATTAACCATCTTCATATATACAGAAACCTTCATGGATGGCATGGTATTAAAGTTTGATATCGAAGGATGTATATATCTGGTATGTGATGCTGGGATTTCGTACCAGCGAAATCCTTGGGGAACCATACCCTGACGCGTGAATCAATCTTACCCAGAGACACACTTGGAGATAAGAATCCGGCTGCCACAGGTCTTTCCCTCCACCTCCATCTTGGAAAAGACCTCATGGGTAGCTTAGCCGGGGTTTTTATTAGAGGCTTTAGGACATATTTACATTGGATTGATTATTCATGGAATTAAGCAGAACAGGGATAGGTTTACTCATTAGCAGAGTATTAGGATGTAAATTCAGGTCCGGGGTAATATATATTAAACAGGGCTCAGCAAGCCAGAATCTCTTAAGATACATTTTTGCCAAATTCCTATTAGAGAATTCCTATTCCACAGACATGATCCACACTTGCCTACATGGGAATCACACGGAGCTGCGCTCAAAACGCATAAATTCTCAGGACTGCGTGTTTACACGTGTGTGGAAAGAACTGCCACAGGTATGACTTGGAGAATGATTCATTATGGGATTTAAAGGAAAAATCAAGTAAGATTCCAAGGTTTCTGGCCTAAGTGACTGTGTTGAAAGCAGTTTCATTTCATAAGACAGGAATCCAGGAGTTGCAACTGTTCAGATGAGTGTTGATGATGTTGAGAGCAGTGATAAGGACCAGATGAATTCAGTTTTTGAAAGCAGAAATCACTGGGAAACATGTACATAATTCCTTCTGCTTTAACTTCCAGTCTGATACTTGATCTACTGCTCTCATTCATTTATTCAGTGAATATTTATTGACTTTCAACTATGTGCAAAGAATTGTACTGAGTGCTACAGTTGCAAAAATGAATGAGTCAAAAAAAAGTTTGCTTATAGAAGGCTAATAAGCTAGTCTACTGGGGAAAGATGAGTATTCAAATATATGATTAATTGTAGTTTTAAATTAATTTTATTGCTTTGTTTGAGAGAGAGGAAAGGAGAGAGAGAGAGATATTAGAGAGAAACATCTATTAGCTGCCTCCAAAATGCACCCCAAACAGGTGTCGCGAATTCTGGCCAGCAAAATTTGTATTTCCATGGCAGGCATGTGAATAAATTCACACATAATACACTGGACTAGAAATAATTCCAGGACCACGCGACCCTTCCATTATTATCTGGGAGAGGCCCCGAGCGTCCTGTCCACTGGACTTTTATTGCTCTTTCTCGGGCACATTACATCTGAATGGTCTTCATTAACTATGCATAGATTGTAGATTTACATTAGGTGGTAGATGCCCAAGATGGTGCATCAAGAGGATAGATATGCAAATGGAAAGACAATAGGCTTGGGCTGAACTCACTGGTCTGAGGAAGCTAGGCAAGCATTAGCATAAGTTCTTTTGATTCAGGGAGAGAGAATTTTTAGCAAGAGCAAGTTTTAAATCTAAGTAGCAAGATCAAGTTTTAAATCTAAGAAACAAACTATCCTGATTTCCCACAGGAAATTCTGCTGTCACATACATGGGTCCTGCTTGCCATTCCATGTTCCACGGGAGTCCTTGCTCCCTTAGACGTGAAACAATAGAGCTACAATTCCCATGGTAGGATGCCGGAATTCCCTTTAAACAGGGATCGAACTCACAACCTAGGTATATGCCCTGACCAGGAATCAAACCAACAACATTTTGGTGAAGCAGTCCCCAGCCTTTTTGGCACCTGGGACAGGTTTCATGGAAGACAATTTTTCCATGGACTGGGGTCGGGGGTATGGCTTCAGATGATTCAAGTGAATTATATTCAAGCTCACCTTCAGCTGTATGGCCAGTTCCTAACAGGCCCATACCAATCCCAGTCCATGGTGTGGAGGTTGGGGACCCCTGTTTTGGTGCATGGGATGGTGCCCCAACCAACTGAGCAACCCAGCCAGGGCTAATTGCAGTTTTGATATGGGCTAAAGAGTATAGGGATTTATGACAACACAGAGAGGGTAACCTAATCCAATCTGGAAATATTTTGGAACTCCTTGAAGTCAATCCGTTCATGTAACTACCAGTGTATCTGGTTGTACTGTGGGAAAGTATGTTACTTTTTGCCCAAACACTGGCACTCCTCCTCATTACAGCAGGATCTTATACATAATTAAGGCCTCAGTTCCTTTATCTGGAAAATGAGGATGATTACATCCCCTATACAGTCCTAAAAAGAGTAAATGAAATAATTCATGTAAACCATATAGAAAGACACCAGACAATATAGATTCTTTCTCTTCTTGTTCCCCAAATTTGACTCTTGTGACTTTCTGCATTCAGCAACATAGCTCAGCAATATGTTAGCATTCTTGTGGAATTAGGCATTTAGGACATCACATCCTTGGAACATATTAACTATGTTAGTCTTCCATTCTATCTCTTCCTTCTGTGTTGGACTTATCTTCATTATCATTATAATGGAGGGTCCTTTCAGAAGCTTTATTATAGCAAAATTATAAGTCTACATGAACTGTCAAAATCTTCAAGCTCTGCTTCGTATGTTTCTCAACCACCTAGGCATCCTGACTACATAGCCTAGATTTTACAAAAGGCTAAATTCAAATAGAATTTTTCTTGTTGTTTTACAAATACATATACACTTGGACTTGTAAGACTACATGTCCCGATTTTTAACTCAAAAAGTAAGTTCATCATACTTAGGTGAAAATTATATATATAGTTTAATTCAGAGTTCTGGCCTGTAGTGTGTTAATTTGCTCTAAATCAGCTATTTTCAACCATTTTAATCTCATGTCACACATAAACTAATTACTAAACTTCTGTGGCACACCAAAAATCTATTATATTTTTTGCCAATCTGAGAAAAATAGGTATAATTTTGATTTAGTCACATTGGACAGCTATTGTTGTGTTGGCTGTTGTCATTTTTTTATTTGACAATCTAAAGGAAAATATATCGGTGTCCCTAACTCAATAGTCAGGTATTGCATATTTTAAAAAGTGTTGTGCCACACTAGTTGAAAATTGCTGCTCTAAGTGGTTTAAAATAAACAATAAAAAATCTGTATTTTGTCTGTTAAAACACTAGAGCAGAAGCAGGTCATTGAAAGCCCATTTATTTTTATTTTAAATATACTCCAATATTTTCATGTTGCCTTAAATGTATTTCCTCCTTTAGCCCCTCTTTTTTAAGAAGGAGGTATAATTTTATTTCCTCTACACAAGCAACCTATATCAATACCTGATATCCTATGGATCTCTAAAGCTATATTAAGACTAGTGTTTTTCACCTTAATTGAATTCTTAGTGCCTTTCCTCATAAACTCTGTAAATATTTAGTCATTTTATCATCATGGGACTTTCATTGACTGTTCCTGTTATTTGTTAAAGAAGAATGAGCTCCCCTTTTCACAGAGCTTTCGAAGGCAGCAGGGATGTGTGTTCTCATTAGTCTGCATGGGAGGGCCACAACTGGCTGTGCAGTGTGAATGTGTTGTGGCATAAATTTCACAGTTTGGTAAATAACAGATCAGGGTAGAAGGACCTGCCATATATGACTGACATGTTCCATGCACTGTGATAGCCCACATTTTGGCTCATCTTTTATTTATAAATGAGGAAGGCACGCACATGCACATACACAAACACACAGTAAGGCAGAGTGGGTAAGGAAGAGATGTGCGATGGGGCAGGGTTGCTTGGGATTGTATTTCTGCTGAGCCAGTTACTAAGCGTGAGCTGTGTGAGTCTGGGTGTACATATTTATATTTCTTCATTTTAGTTTTCTCATTTATAAAATGGGATAAAACGAGAACCCATTGCATAGGGTTGTTGCAAGAATTCAATGACTTATCCATATACTATAGACATTAATGACTGATACATAGTAGAATTTCAATAAGAATTTACTACTATTATAGTTTTCCTGTTTTTTACTATGATTGGTTGGAGTGGATTAATATGTAGATAAATACCTACATGCCTCACCTATAAGAATTGTAAAGCAATGATGACTTACTAAAATAAATAGTTATTCACATTGTTATTAAAGCTCTTTGAAGGTAGGAAGAGTTCATCTTTACCCCGTTTCTCATTCTTACACAGACCTTCAGAGTCTCTTGCTGGTATTTCCAGGTGATAGTTCTGCAGGAAGAGGTCATGTCCCTTGAACAATCATTTATCCAACACGACACCTATACTTTATTTTAACAATAGGTGATAAGTATGTGTGTGGGAGTTGGGGTGAGGGAACAAATTCTGTGAAGAAATATGAGGTACGTGTGTATTGTGTACAAATGTGTGTGTTAATAAAGGATAAACCATCCTACATATATTTGGATTTATCTGTTCTTAGAAAAATCAAATGCTTTTTCAGTAGAGCAGGGATGAACAAATTCAGGGGGAAATAACATAGGGATGGTTGTTAGGGATACAGAAGATTCAGTTTTAAATTTTCTCTGGGATAGTCCCTAGGTGAAAAACCAGGAATTGACTGCTCTGTGATTTCAGAGTTGATTTTATCTTTTGAACTCCCCTGCTCCTCCACCCAACCCCCAGCACTCTGGGAATTTGTTGGGGTGGCTACTCATCATAAACCAGAGCAATACAAGATACTGACTTGGAGACAGAGGAGCCCAGTTCTATCACTTGCTAACTGTGTCACAGTGACTTTATGGACAAATTACTTAATCTCTCAGAGCAATGTTTTTCTCATATGTAAAACTGAGATTAAAATATTTATTTTATAGGATTGAGGTGAACATTAAAAGAGTGGTCTGAAAATTCCTTAACACAGTGCTGGCATGTTGTTTATCATTCATTAAATGGTGGCTAAGCTCACTATTATGTGTAACTGTATGCGAATGATAAACCATCTAAGCCTGAACTGTTTACCTAGCATCTAGTATCCAAAGAGTGATATTTTTAGACATTAAATCCAGTGACAATCCATTTAACTATACAGAATACAGTAGTCAAGTCTTGGTAAAACACTGTTTTACTAAACTTCTGGTGCTAATATGCACACTCTTTTGTTTAAAAAATAACTTGATTGTAAATAATAGACTATAGTCCTTAGTACTATTGAATACATTCACTTGATTGTGGGAATTTTATAGTGCTATTAATATGTTCTGAGGGGAAAATTCTTATATAGACAAACTGGAGTGAGATTTAGAAAATACAGCTTGGTGAGCAGAATGGAATAGAGGGCACCTATAAGGTGCTGTTTTGAATTTTAGAGGAAGTAGAATAAAGTCTCTTTTACTTTCTCACCTCTCTCTTATTACTATTTATGTAGATCTAGCAGCAGCAGTGTAGTAAGGAGGAAAAATGATGAATTTGCGCTTGCTAAAAGCATACTGTTCATTCAACCGAGCCCTATGAAGACAAATGTATTAAGCACCCCCTAAAAAAAGATAATTTATCAGTTATCTTACACTTGCTAATAACCTTTTGATGAGTTATCCTTAAGATAATATATTTTGAACTATTATTGGCTCATGTTATTTGAAACCATTTCTGTCGAACTTTGTGAACAGCCTAAAAATCTGGTATCAGTTTAGCCTCAGGACAATCCAATTACATTATTTTTAAGACATACAATTTTTTGCAAAGAGTGTTTAAATTACTTTCTGCATGCATAATATTTGGGGCTACTTTTCCCTGTATAAACACTTTTTAAAAAATATTTTATTTATTTATTTTAGAGAGGGGAAGGGAGGGAGAAAGAGAGGGAGAGGAATATCAATGTGTGGTTGCCTTTTGTGTGCACCCCCTACTAGGGACCTGGCCCACAACCCAGACATGTGCCCTGACTGGGAATCAAACTGGGGACCCTTTGGTTTGCAGGCCAGTGCTCAATTGACTGAGCCACACTAGCCAGGGTAAAGACTTTTTAAGATTAATTTGACTGATGTAGTATCTACTGAAGGACTTCAGAAAATGGCATTACAGCTTGGCAATGAAAGAGCTAAATACAAACCAGCCACTGCCTCCCAGACACCATATGAATCTCTATGAAGTCATAATCCAAATTCAAGGTATTGACATATGGCAAAGATCAGTTTGTTCTTAAGAGGGTTGAAAATACAAAATTACAGATAAAAATAAAGATGGCACTTAAGAAGATGCAAAGATGTTCAACATCAGTAGCTGTTAGAAAAGGCAAAGTAAAACTATATGAGATATCACTACACATCTGTCCAAATGTCTTAAATAAAAAATAGTGGCAACACCAAATGCTGGCAAGGATGTGGAAAAGCTGACCATTCCTATACTGCTAGTGTAAATGTAAAATCATACAGCCAATTTAGAAAATAGTTTGACAGTTTCTTAAACAAACAAACAAACAAACAAACAGAAACTAAACATGCAACTACTATGCAACCCAGCAGTTGCACTTTTGGGCATTTATTTTAGGAAAATGAAGAATTATGTTCCCACAAAACCTGTACATGAAAGTTCGTAGAAATTTTGTCTATGATAGCCAGAAATGGGTAACATTCCAAATGTCCTTCAAGGAGTAAATGTTTAAACAGACTATGGTATATCCATACCTTGAAATAGTGCTTAGCAATAAAAAGAAGTGAACCAATGATACATGAAGAAACCTCAATGAATCTCAAAAAAAAAATAATGCTGAATGAAATAAGGCCAAAGACAAAGGTTATTTGCTGTATGGTTTCATTTATGTAACATTTTTGAAATAGCAAAATTATAAAAATGGGAACCAGATTAGTTATTATTATGGGTTAAGGAGGAAAGTGGGTTTGGCTATAAGATAATACAATGAGAAAACTTTGTGATGAAAATGTTCTATATCTTGACTATCAATGTAGAAAAATCAATATCATAATCTTGGTCGTGACATTGCACTATAATTTTAGAAGATATTACTTTTAAGAGGAAACTGATAAAAGGGTATACAGTGTCTCACTATATTATTTCTCATAACTGTGAATCTACAATCATCTCAAAATTAAAAGTTAAAAGTTTAATTTTAAAAAGTACAGATTAAAACTAAAGATTATTGCTGTAATCCAGAATATGAAGTTTAAATAAATGTCCAGTCATTTTGAAAATCAATTAACCTAAAATGAGCATACACATGATAGTGTAGATTTAGTTTCATAGTCCTCAAACATATTAGCTCATAAGGAAGCAATGCTTAAAGCTTTTAGGATACTACTTGTTCTCTGAGTGTCATGGCTATTCACTGTTTTCTTTTGACAGATAAAATGCATAAACTCTCCTTTTGTTTAAAAATCATAAGTATGTACCTAACAGGGCATACTTTCACTTTGTTCCTAAAAATTATATCAATCTAATTTGTGTAAAATGACCCATTTTCCAGGTACTACAATGTTTTTAAAAGAAGTCTATGATTCCACCTGAAAATGACAATTTCAAGCCCAGATTTATTTTTATATTTAGTACCTGTTCTCAGAAAATAATCACAGCTGAAAATATCTGCATGCATTATTTCAAGACTCTACATAAGAAACATTTATAGCTTGGTGGGGAGCAAGAGCTACAACTAGATAATTGACTTAGTATGATAACATGAGTAAAGAAAATGGAACAATTGAGAATTACTCATAATTTTTGGCTTGAATAATTGACTGGATGATTAAATCAAGTTCTTAGAAAGAGAAGAGTGGGTGGTGGTTTGGGACAACAATCAAGATTTCAGTTTTGAATATCATCATAAGTATGTATGGGGCCAGGTGGATACATGATGATCTAACCACTGTGTTGAGCATCTGAAACTGATATAGAATAATATTGAATGTAAACGGTGATTGAAAAATAAAAAAAAATATTTCAGTTCTGCAAATATTAGGTTTGAGATACCTGTGAGATATCTAAGAACAGGTGTCAAGTTAACTTTTGGTTGATTCTCAGTATCTTGAAGACAAGTCAGAACTTCAGAAATAAATTTGAAAATAATTAGTAAATATGTAGTGTTAACAGAATGGAAATGGGTGAGATCAATGATTAATGTGTAGAAAAAAGAAGAGGGCTCAGGATTGAGCCAGAACGAATTTCAAATTTCCAAATGAGATACAAGGAAGTATGAATGCACATTTAAAAAGTTTGGGTGACCCTGGCTGAGGTTGCTCAGCGGATTGAGCGCTGGCCTGGGAACCAAAAGGTTGCCAGTTTGATTCCTGGTCAGGGCACATGCCTGGGTTGCAGGCCAGGTGCCCAGTAGGGGGTGCTCGAGAGGCGACCACACAGTGATGTTTCTCTCCCTCTATTTCTCCTTCCCTTCTCCTCTCTAAAAATACATAAATAAAATTTAAAAATATTTTTTGGCTTTTTTTTTCTCTTTTTTTATTAATTTTTTTGTTTAATTACAGTTATTTGCAGCCTCTCCCCTCCCCCAACCTTTCCCCTCACATCCCACCCCCCAGCCTCCCTCCTCCCCCTTAGTTCTGACCCTGTGTCCTCTCCAGTGATTCCTGAAAACTCTTCTCCCCATTGTCCCCTCCCCCCTCTCCCCTGTCTATTGTTAGACTGTTCTTAATTTCAGTGTCTCTGGTTATGTTTTGCTTGCTTTCTGCTTTTGTTGGTTTTGATCCTGTTAAGGGTGAGATCATATGGTATTTGTCCCTCACTACCTGGCTTACTTCACTTAGCATAATGCTCTCCAGTTCCATCCATGCTGTGGCAAAAGGTATAAGCTCCTTCTTCCTCTCTGCTGCGGAGAATTCCATTGTGTAAATGTACCATAGTTTCTTGATCCATTCATTTGTAGATGGGCACCTAGGTTGTTTCCAGCACTTAGCTATTGTGAATTGTGCTGCTATGAACATAGGACTGCAAAGGTTCTTTTGAATTGTTTTTTCAGGATTCTTAGGGTATAATCCCAGTAGTGGAATTGCTGAGTCAAAAGGCAGATCCATTTTCATTTTTCTGAGGAAGTTCCATACTGTTTTCCACAGTGGCTGTACCAGTCTGCATTCCCACCAACAGTGCAGTAGGGTTCCCTTTTCCCCACATCCCCTCCAACAGTTATCTGTTGCTTTGTTGATGATGGCCATTCTGACAGGTGTGAGGTGGTATCTCATTGTGGTTTTAATTTGCATCTGTCTGATGGCTAATGATGTTGAGCATCTTTTCATATGATTCTGGGCCCTCTTTATGTATTTTTTCAAGAAGTGTCTGTTCATGTCTATTGCCCATTTTTTAATTGGGTTTTTTGTCTTCCTGCAGTGGAGTCGTATGAGTTCTTTATATATTTCGGAGATCAGACCCTTGTCTGAGGTATCATTGGCAAATATGTTTTCCCATACGGTTGGTTCTCTTTTTATTTTAATACTATTTTCTTTAGCCCCACAGAAGCTCTTTATTTTAATAAGGTCCCATTTGTTTATTCTTTCTTTTATGTCCCTAGCTCAAGGGGACATATCATTGAAGATGTTGCTGCGTGGAATGTCTGAGATTTTCCTACCGATGTTTTCCTCTAGAACTTTTATGGTGTCACGACTTACATTTAAGTCTTTTATCCACCTTGAATTTATTTTTGTGTATGGTGTAAGTTGGTGCTCTAGTTTCATTTTTTTGCATGTAGCCATCCAGGTTTCCCAACACCATTTGTTAAAGAGGCTATCTTTATTCCATTTTATGCTTCTGCCCCCTTTGTCGAAGATTAATTGCCTGTAGAGACTCGGGTTTATTTCTGGGATCTCTATTCTGTTCCATTGGTCTATCTGTATGTTTTTATGCCAGTACCAGGCTGTTTTGATTACAGTGGCCTTGTAATATAGTTTGATATCAGGAATTGTGATCCCTCCTGCTTTGCTCTTCTTTCTCAAAATTGCAGCTGATATTCGGGGACGTTTATGGTTCCATACAAATTTTTGAAGTGTTTGTTCGATATCTGTGAAATATGTCATTGGAACATTGATAGGGATTGCATTGGATCTATATATTGCTTTGGGGAGTATGGACATTTTGATGATGTTGATTCTTCCAATCCATGAGCATGGTATATGTTTCCATTTGTTTGTGTCTTCCATGATTTCTCTCTTCAGTGTTGTGTAGTTTTCTGAGTACAGGTCTTTTACCTCCTTGGTTAGGTTTATTCCCAGGTATTTTATTTTT
>PVJI01020449.1:0-29344 GCA_004026765.1 Micronycteris hirsuta | reverse complement strand
AGTCTCCTATGCTTGGGCATACCAATGCCAGGGATACATCTTCATTTTTACTTACTTTTAGAAAAGGCAAACTAAATTCTATTACAAACAGAGCCTTTGTAAAGGACAATATAAAAATAAAATAGGTATATGTTCTATCTTCTTCCCATGTTTTATATGATGATTTTCATTTGTTTTCATCTGGAGAGAGGAATCATTTATTTTAAGTGGGAGAGTCTAATAGAATATAAATAACAAAGGAAAACAACTCAAATTATTTTCCCTAGTGTTTACCACATTCTTCCTACCAAAGGCATTATTTTTTGCTTTTAAACTAAGCCTCAAATCCATAAATGAGTAATAAATATAATTTTAACCACTGCATACATTCTATAATTTGCCCTCTTACCATATTTTTCTGTCATTTATTTAGCCATATGTTCACACAACCTTCAAGGGAAGAATCTTCTTTCAACAAATGAATGATAATCTTATCTTCAATTATTTTTGTTCTACCTACAAAAGAATTTTCTTGGGCCTGTGCCTTTTGTTACCCAGATATGAGTCTTATTTTATTAATCTGTAAATATAGTAGAATGTCTTCTTATCTTCTTGTACTTATCTGTAAAAATGATGAAAATTAAGTCATGGCAAAATAGAAACTTACTTTTCTTAAGTCATCGAATGACATATATTTTGTTTTTCTGTGAGTTTTTAGACTATGTGAAACATTTTACTTTTCTCACATTGCTCTATAATGGTCCGCATTCAGAAATAAGAAAACGAAGGCTAGAAGCGACGACACAAATGTCGCTTATTTCCTGAGGTACGGAGCTGGTTGATTGTAAACCCTGTGTGACCAGCATTTGGGCTCATAGCTCCATGCTTTACACCTCCTACAGTATTTAGAGTTACGGATCAGAGTCATCTAATCCTGTGTCACATGCAGAGATCACACCTTTTTTCTCTGGACACCTTCCCTGATACTTTATGTATGCCGTATTTTTTGTATGCTGTACTTTCAAAGGAATGAACGATTAAATGGAAAATACACATACTTTTCAAGTTTGGCAGAAGCTTGGCTTTCACTCCCAAATGTCTTTAGAAAATTGCCTTTCATATTTTTATAAAATATGTTTTACAATATCTCTTAGAGTGTCATTTTCATAGAGAACTTATTTAAATACAGATTTCACAAATAAATCTGTGAGCCTCAAACAATAGCAGCAGATGACTCCGAGCATCACTTGATAAGTTACATCCCTTAGCTTAGGAAATGATAACAGATTTTTACTTCACTCTGTTGTATAGATTTGTATTATAATTTAAACGAATTTAAAATATTGAAGTCCTCATTGTAACAAACTAGATGTTTATGCAAGCCATAAGGGGTTAATTGAGCATACAGCACACACTTGAGACTCCAAATTGAATAATTTGATTTGTAAACAGGTACTTAGCATATAAGAAGCCATTACACATGCAATTATCTGTCTTCAATTAATTGTGTGCATCTCTAAGGAGAGACTTAAGAATATTTGTTTTAATTTTACTGGCTGCCTTGATATCTATACACATCTATTTTACTTATGCTATAGCTTTGAACTTTAGAAAAGTGCATTGCTAACAGCAATTATTATGTGCCTATGAGGAAATATTGGGACTGTAATTATCATTCTTCTTCTAGTAAGTCCCTTTTCTCTTTGCATACAAACACACATACCCAGAAAGAAAATCAAGTTCGGGCTTCTCACTAAGATGGCAAACCATGTATCAAAAAAAACTATCTGGTACAAACACCTATATGCTAGCAACTTGAATAATCGGGACTAAATGAATGAATTCCTAGAAACATACAATCTTGTAAAACTGAATCAGGAAGAATCAGAAAATCTGAATAGACAGATTGCACCTAGTGAAATTAAAGCATTAATCAAAAAATTCTAAACAAAAGAAAGTTGGACTGGATGGC
This sequence comes from Micronycteris hirsuta, assembly GCA_004026765.1. Taxonomy (NCBI): domain Eukaryota; kingdom Metazoa; phylum Chordata; class Mammalia; order Chiroptera; family Phyllostomidae; genus Micronycteris; species Micronycteris hirsuta. The sequence goes on along the minus strand of PVJI01020449.1, from coordinate 27,393 downwards.
TTCACAGGAGAATTTTACCATTCAAAGAACTAACACCTTTCATTCTCAAACTATTCCAAAAAATGAAAGAGGAAGAAATATCCTTAAATTCACTTTACAAGGCCAGCATCATCCTAATTTCAAAACTGGATAAAGACACACAAAGAAGGAAAATTATATGTCAATATCCCTGATGAACATAAATGCTAAAATCCTCAATAAAATATTAGCAAGCCAGATCCAGTAATAAATTAAAAAGACCATATACCATGATCAAGTGTGATTTTATTTCAGAGATGCAAGGTTGGTATAATATTCCCATATCAATAAACATGATATATCATATAAACAAAATTAAGTATAAAAACTACATGATCATATCAATAAATACAAAAAATGCATTTGATAAAATCCAGCACCCATTTATGATAAATTCAGCAAAAATGGGAATAAAGGGTACATACCTCAATATAATAAAGGCTATATGTGACAAACCCACAGTGAACATCATACACAATGCAGAAAACTACTAGTGTTTTCCTTAAGACTGGGAACAAGACAAGAATTATGACTTTCAGCACTATTATTCAGCACAGAACTGGAAGTCTTAGCCTCAGCCATTAGAAAGGAAGAGCCCTGGCTGGTGTGACTCAGTGGATTGAGTGCCAGCCTATGAACCAAAGGGTCACCAATTTGATTCTGAGTCAGGGCCCACCCCTGGGTTGCAGGCCAGGTCCCTAGTAGGGGGTGTTCAAGAGGCAGCCACACATTGATGTTTCTCTCCCTCTCTTTTTCCCTCCCTCCCCCTCTCTAAAAATAAATAAATAAAATATTGTTTTTAGAAAGAAAAGAAGAATAAATATTTTTAAAAATCAAAATTGGAAGAAAAAGAAGTAAACCATCATTATTTGCAGATGACATGATGTTTATTATAGAGAACCCTACAGATTCCACACATACAAAAACTACTAGAACTGCTAAAAAAAATCAGTAAAATAGCAAGACACAAAATAAATATCCAGAATTCAATTTCATTTTTATATACCAATAATGAACTATTAGGGAAAGCAAGAAAACAACCAATTTGCAATTGGATCAAGAAAATAAAATAAAATTCCTAGAAACAAATTTAAACAAGTAGGTAAAAGATACGTATTCAGAAAATGAAAGACAGTGAAGAAAGAAATTGAAGAAAATACAAATAACCACAGGCATATACCCTGTTCATGAATAGGAAGAATTAACATCATTATAACATCCATACTACCCAAAGTGATCTATAGATTCAAAGCAATTCTTACCAAGACATCAATGGCATACTATACAGATCTAGAACAAATATTCCAAAACTTTATAGGAACTGCAAAAGACCCTAAATAGCCATAGCAATCATATATATGTGTATATTTAATAGGTACATATATTTAAATTGAGTCCTTTTTTAATGTTTATGCTATTACAGTTGGCCCAATTTTCCCCCTTTTCTCCTACCCTAACCCCTCACGGTCAATCCCCACACCATTTTTCATGTTCATGGATGATGCATGTATGTTATTTGCCCAATCTCTTCACTTTCTTTCAACCACTCCCAATCTCCCCTATCCTTCTTACATCTGTCAGTCTATTGCATGTTTCTGTGCCTCTGATTCTGTTTTATTCACTTATTTTCTGTGTTCATTAGATTCCAGTTATAAGTGAGATTACATGGTATTTGTCTTTAATTCTCTGGCTTATTTCATTTAGCATAATAGTCTCCACTTCCACCCATACTGTCACAAAATTTATTTAGACAATGGAATACTACACAGCAGTAAAAAAGCTATGGCAATCTTGAGAAAGAACAGCAAAATATAAAATGATACTACAAAGCTGTAGTAATCAAAATGGCATGGTACTGGCATGAAAATAAACATACAGATCAAAGGAAGAGAATAGAGAGCCTAGAAATAAACCCACACCTATATGGTCAATTAATATTTGACAGAGGAGGCAAGAGAATACAATGAAGTCAAGATATTCTATTCAATAACTGGTGTCACGAAAAATTGGACAGATACATGCAAAAACTGTAACTAGACTACTTTCTTTCACCATATGCAATAATGGAAGAATGAATAAGCTCAAAATGAATTAAAAACTTAAAGATTAAACTGAAAACCATCAAATCCTAGAGGAAAACATAGGCTGTAAAATCTCAGCTATTTCTTGTAGCAATATTTTTTTTTTCTAATATATCTGTTAGGGCAAGGGAAATAAAAGAAAAAATAAATGGGACTAGATAAAACTAAAATATTTTTGCACAGCAAAGGAAATCATCAACAAAAGGGAAAGACAACCTGCTGAATGGGAGAACATATTTGTCAATGACACATCTGATAAGGGATTAGTATCTTCTTTTTTCCTTTTAGTTCATATTATTTATTTATATTTATTTATTATCACTTATTTTACTGTTGTTTAAGTACAGTTGACTCCATTTTCCACCCACCATGCCCCTCCTGTCCCACACATGCCTGCCTCCCACCCTTGAACCTATTCCCTTTGGCTTTGTCCATGGATCCTTTATACATGTTCATCCACAGCCCTTCCCCTATTTCCTCCCATTATCCCTCTCCCCACTGGTTACTGTCAGTTTGTTCTTTGTTTCAATGCCTCTGGTTATATTTTGCTTGCCTGTTTGTTTTGTTGACTAGTTTCCACTTGTAGGTGAGATCATATGGTGCTTGTCTTTTACCGCCTGGTTTATTTCACTTAGCATAATGCTCTCCAGTTCCATCCATGCTCTTGCAAAGAGTAGGACCTCCTTCTTTCTTTCTGCTGCACAGTATTCCATTGTGTAAATGTGCCATAGATTTTTATCCACTCATTTACTGATGGACACTTAGGTTGCTTCCAGCACTTGACTATTGTAAATTGTGCTGTAAGAACTCACAACTTGACACCAAGAAAATAAACAATCCAATTTTAAAAAGTGGCAAAAGGCCTGAATAGACATTTTTCCAAAGAGAACATACAGTTGGCCAGTGGGTATATGAAAAGATGTTCAACATCACTAATCATCTGACAAATGTAAAGTAGAACACAATGAGCCATCACCTCACACCTGTCAGAGTGGCTATCATCAATAAATCAATAAAAACAAGTGTTGGCAAAGATGTAGGGAAAAGAAAACCCTCATGCACTATTGGTGGGATTGCAATTAGTGTAGACACTGTGGAAAGTAGAATGGAGTTACCTTAAAGTTAAAAATGGAACTGCCTTATGACTCAGCAAATCTAATTCTGAAAATATATCCAAATAAACCTGAAACACAAATTTGAAAGACTATATGCTCCTCTATGTCCATTGTAGCATTATTTACAGTAGTCAAGATTTGGAAGCAGTCCAAGTGTCTATCAGTAGATGAGTAGATTAAAAAGCTGAGGTGCATTTGTACAATGGACTGAGGTGCATAAAAAGCTGAGGTGCATTTTCACTGTTTGGCCATAAAAAAGAAGGAAAACTTACCCTTTGCTTCACCGTGGATGGACATGGACAGCATCATGCTAAGTGAAATAAGCCAGTCAGAGAAAGACAAGTACCAACTGATTTTGCTCATGTGTGGAACCTAATGAACAAAATAAACTAACAAATGAAAGACAGACTTGTAGCTAGAGAACAGACTGACAGACATCAGAGGGAGGGTGGTTAAGGATTAGATAAAAAAGGTAAAAAGTTTCAGAAAAAAAAACAAAACTTCATAGGCACAGACAACATTATGGTGATTACCAGAAGGAAAGGGTGATGGGGGGTGGGTAGAATAGGGTAGAGAGGGAATAAATGGTGGTAGAAAAGGTTTTATCTTGGGGTAGTGGGCACACAATGTAATATACTGAAGATATACAGGGTCCAGCATAAATAACACCCCTTTTTATTACAAAAGCTTTTATTATAAAGTCACAAACATGTAATTCTGTAACATAATAATGCCACACTCAAACACATCATATATCATTTTAGGTGAAATGTTCAAATTAAAACTATAAATTATTACACTGATATTATTACCCTACCAATCACACGCAAGAAGGCATTACTTCTACTCCATATAGAATTTAACACCTGAATCCTGTATAAATTTGTTAACCATGTCACCCCAATAAATTCAATTTAAAAAAAAGAAACCTATGATGGTATATGTAATCGCCCTTTTTATGAAAACTCCTTATACTGAATGCATTCTGTATCCAGCTAGCAGAATGACAGAAGCCTTGTTAAGGCTTCTTAATCACCTGTACTGTTACTCCAAAATTGAACTGGATAACAATTGTGTCAAAGCTAGAACAAAAGTAAGACACAATATGTGTCTTCATTCTTATGCCAGTCAGACAGGTTTGATTACAGTGACCTTGTAACATAGTTTGATGTCAGGGATTGTTATCCCTCCTATTTTTTTTCTTCGTTTTCAAATTGCTGAGAGTATTTGGGGTCTCAGCAATTTTATGATTCCACATAAATTTTTGAAATATTATTCTATATATATGAAATATGTAATTGGTATTTTAATAGAGATTGTGTTGAATTTATAAATTGTTTTGAGCAGTATGAACATTTTGATAATGCCAATTCTTCCAATCCATGAACACAGTATATGATTCCATTTATTTGTGTCTTCCTTCATTTCTTTCTTCAGTGTTGTGTAGTTTACCGAGTACAGGTTTTTTACCTCCTTGGTTAGGTCGATTCTTAGGTACTTTATTTTTCTTGTTGCTATAGCAAATGGTATGTTTTTCCTGATTTCTCTTTCTGAGATTTTGTTGTTGGTATACAAAAATGCCTTAAATTTCTGAATATTGACTTTGGTGAAAGGCAAATACCATATGATCTCAGTTATAAGTGGAACCTAGTCAACAAAACAAACAAGCAAGCAAAATATAACCAGATACGTTGATATAAGGAACAAGTTGACAGTAACCAGAAGGGATGAGTGAGGGCGATTTGGGGGGAAATAAGGAGAAGAATCATCAGGGAACATGTTATAAAAGACCAATGTTATAAAAGCCAAAAGGTGAAGGACTGAGGGTGGAAGGTGAGGGTGGGTGGGGGAATGGTGATGGGCAAATGGAGACAACTGTTCTTGAACAATTGAAAAATAAAAAATAAAAATGAAAAGATTTTGACTGGAAGAGAAAAATCAAAAAGAGAGAGAGAGACACACACACACAATATGGACCTTTGAAGAATCTTCAAAGTGTCATTTTAGGGCTGCCTTTGTTCATTAAAATGCATTGTTCATGCCCTAGCTGGTGTAGCTCAGTGGACTGAGCGCGGGCTGGGAACCAAAGGGTTCCGGTTCGATTCCCAGTCAGGGCACATGCCTGGGTTGCGGGCCAGGTCCCCAGTGAGGGCCATGTGAGAGGCAACCATACATTGCTGTTTCTCTCCCTCTCTTTCTCCCTCCCTTCCCCTCTCTCTAAAAATAAATAAATAAAATCTCTAAAAAATGCATTGTTCATTTAGCTACTAAGAGATTCATAAATTTCTGTTTGCTTAGAAATTTAGTTCTACAAATATTAATGATTGATCTTCCTCTTCCTTCTCCCTGTTTTTCTTATCTTCTTCCTCATTTTCCTCCTCCTTACCCTTTGCTTCCTGCTTCTTCCTCACAATTCCACAAAGATGGAAATTGTAAAGTCAGAACAGATTCCGTACAGCCCTCCTAATTAGGGCCTGGGTCTTATTTATCTTTTTACTCTCAGCTTTTAAATGAGTGATGGCACATTCATAGTAATCAATGAACAATCACTAAATAAATGAAGATGTTTTATTTAAACATCAAGTCAGTAAAGTCATTCTGGGAAATCTTTCTGAGACTAGGTGTGCTGCGTTTCAATCCACTAATTTATTTTCTCATATTTTCATCTACTCTATACAAAACAATAGATAAAATTCACTTTTGACATTGAAATACAATGGCGTTGTCTACCTTTATCACATATTGAGAACAGGAACTGTTATAAAAAAAAAACATGACAAAAATATGAACAAAATTCTATGTAACCTTTAGATATTAGGCCAAATTCTCGTAACAATTATTTTCCTAGTGTGCTAAGGAAAACCACTCATTCATTCAAGAAATATTTTTTGAACATCTACTATGTTTGGGGCATGATTTTAGGTGCTGAGGTATCAGGAATGAATAAAACAGAAATTCCAGCCCCAAGGCTTATATTCTAGTGAGAGAAATAGAAATTAAATTAAATTATATACAAAATATGCAACGTTTGGAAGGTGATAACTCCTCGGGGGAAGAAAAAACAGCAAGGAAATGGGAGATGAAGTAACAGGATGAGATTGAAATTTTAGATATGGTGCCTGGATGACTACTTCCTGGGATGAGTTTTGAGGAAGGCTTTAAGGGAGGGATAGAGATGTGCAGATGTTAAAAGGAATATCGTTTTAGGTAAAGAGATCATGTAGCGGCCCTGCTTGCTGAAGGAGCAGCAAGGAGGTTAGCGAGGCTGGATGAGTATGACAGAGGAGGAAGTGAATTGAATGTGATGATAAGGAGGAAAGGAGTTGGGGTAATGAAGATTCTGTTGGCCATAGTATTTTATTCTAAATCAGATGGGAACCCTTTAGTCCGTTTTGAACAGTTTCAATGAGATAAGTCTGACTATTAAATTAAGAATTGATAAATGAGTGGGTAAAAGAGCTATGGGGCATTTACACAATGGAATATTACTTGACCATAAAAAAAGAAAATTTACCCTTTGTGAAAGCATGGATGGACCTGGAGAATGTTATGCTAAGGGAATAAGCCAGTCAGAGAAAGACAAATACCATATGATTTCGCTCATATGCAGAAGCTAATGAACAAACTGAATTAACAAACACAATAGAGACAGACTCATAGAAAGCAGAGTGACAACTAAGAGGGGTGGGAGGGATCGAGCAAAAAGGAAAGGACTCATGGACATGGACAACAGTGTGGTAATGGAAAACATACAATTAAAAAGTTAAATAAATAAATAAAAAGAATTAGTTGCAGGAAGTAAAATGGCACAAATAGGGCAGGGAGGAAGCTATTGATTTTCCAGGCAGAAAAAGACACCAAGTTGGACTAAACTGGGGTCATTAGGAATGGGGTCACTATTATGTGCTGAATTGGGTTCCTCCCAAATACAAATGTTGAAAACCTGACTCCCAGTACCTCAGAATGCGGCTCTATTTGGAGATAGGACCTTTAAAGATGCAATTAAGTTAAAATGAGGCAGGCCATTAGGGTGAGCCCTAAGCCAATGTGATTTGTGTCTTTAGAAGGCAAAGATTAAGACATACAAAGAGATGCCAAGGAGGCGCATGTATCAAGAGGAGACCATGTGAAAACACAGTAAAAAGGCCAGCCAAGAAGAAACCAAACTTGTAGCATCTTAATCTCAGAATTCTAGCCTCCACAACTCTGAGGACTTGTCTGGTGCTTAAATAATTCAATCTGTGACATTTTGTTACAGCCAGCTGAGTAAACTAGCAACACTGAGGATAGAGATGCTTGGCCAAATTCTAGATATATTTGAAACAAATTCTACAATATTTTCTAATGAAGCTAATGGAAGGTGTGGAAAAAAAAAAAAAAAAAACAGAAGAATCAGGAATGATGCCTTGGATTTTGGCCTAGAAGCTGGTAAATTGGAAATGCCATTGACTGGCATGGGGAAGACTTTAAAAAGAGTGGCTTTGTGGAGGAGCGTCTCGGTTTGGATTCTCCCAAGGAATGAACTTTTGAGTCTAAGTAGTTTACATGGGAAGTTTAAAGAAGATTAGGGAAGTGCAGAGGTAAAATAAGGAAAGGAAGATTGCCACTGTGGATGTTTTATGAAGCCACCCGCCATGAAGAGTGTCTGAGCCTGAATGCTGTGAGAAATTCAGGGGAACAGACCACTGCAGGTAACTCTGAATCACCCCCCTTTGCAGTAAGAAAGCTGGATACAGGGTGTGAATTCTTTGGCATTTTTGGCCTCATAGTAGGTTTCTACAGTTTAAGGGAAGAGTCCTCAGGCATAGAGAAGCAGATATGACAGTTGGAAATGAGAAATCAGCCATTGCTTTTGAATAAGTTTAAGCAAGTTTAAATTTAAGAAAGAGAGTGAATGAAGGCCCATGAGAGTGGAAAACGTATAGACCATGTGAAGTAGTAGACATTGAACTGGAAATGTCAATGACAAGTACTCATACATGACCACCAAGATGGTACTGACGTCATCGCAGCATGACGCATAGTGTGTCAATCTTAACCCAAGGTAGAAAAAAAGGAAAAAACTGAGGAAAGAAGTCTCCTTCTGAGGCAGCTGAATTTGACTAATAATGTAGTGTTTAACTAAAAGTAAATCAAACTATTTGTTCCACATTTACCGAAGTAATTACTTGGTGTAGTAAGATGAAAAGGCTAAATTCTGTCATTTTTATTCATGATTAGTATTACGGCCATTAATCCTCCCTCAATGATCAAGCTTAAAAATTACAAGCTATAATCTCAAAAAGAACTTTGTAAAGAATTTATTTATTATTGTATTAGAAAATCAGTTAAAAATGGATTGATTCTAAAGATTCAAGTCAAGTTGTGTTTAAATCCCTATCATCATTACACATAATAGCTCAACAAAAAAGAAGTCTGAAGCATTGTGTGAACAATTCTAATTAAATGTGAATCTTTCTCTGATGGGCTCAGAAGACTTCACCTCCACATAGTTTATAATGTACACAAAGTTATTTCATAAACACCATCAGAATAAGAATTCTCAGAATAGCTCAACAAGAAAAACAGTTTGAAGCATCGTATGAATAATTCTAATTAAATGTGAATCTTGCTCTAGATGGACTCAGAAGGCTTCACCTCCACATAGTTTTCATACTCACTAAGTTATTTCATAAACGCCATCAGAATACGAATTTTGCTTTTAGAGGTAGTCTTCCTAATTTTTTTATTGAAAACAAAACTTTCTGAGAATTAGAGATAGATCTCTGAAACTAGATATTCCTAAGTACCTACACCCAGCATATTTACATATAATCTATACCATAGAAAATCTGTTTTTTTTATTACATTGGTCACATATTTATTTCATGCCTGCCACCATCCCCTCAGTATTCTAGGCAAGAATATTGGAAGTCATTCTTCCTTTCTTCTTTTGCCCCTTCAGAAAATAGCACAGTTATTCATCTAATTACTGATTCAAAATAGTAGTTTCTCCATTTTTACCAGAAACAGTTCATTGGTACATTCTGCCAACTTGACCTCCAAAACATCCTAATCTAAATCCAGAAGTTCTATTTCTTTTCATATTTACTGCTACCAGCCTTGCCAAGTCACCATCATCCTGGACAGATTACTGCAATATCCTCCTAATCTATCTCCTTTCTTCAGCCCATCACTTTACCCACAGTCTGTTCTCTGAATATCAGAATAGTGTTTTTAAATATGGAAGTCGTTCATATTGGATTCCCTTATTACAACTCTCTAATGGCTTTTCATCATAAAGGAATAAAAGGCAAACTTCTTAGCTCACTTTCCCAATCTCCATATAATCTGGTTCCTCACTGACTCTCTGACATCATTACACCACACTGCACTTTTTTCTATTGTGTTCAGATACATTAATCATTTTATTGTTTATCTATTACCCATCTATTTATTTATTCATTTATTACTTGTTTATTACTCATCTATCGAATTTTACAATATTGGTGAAGGGTGTCTTAAAGATTGAGAATTTAATCAAGTAAAGTGTAGGAATGTACAATCAAAAATGCATTTCAATCAATGTAGTTACTATGAGCGCAGCTGTGGTATGTGCCAGGGACCACAAGCAGTTCAGTGTGGCTGCAGCATAAATAAGGAGTATTAAGAAACTAGTCTGGAAGAGTGGTAGGAATGAGATTATGGAAGGCCTTCTAGGCTTTGCTGAAGACCTTGATTTTTTTTTTTTTGTAAGGGTATGTGATCAAGATTCTTTATAGAATATGATTAAAGCTATATCTCTAATCCAGGTTGGCAGGGAGGGAGAGCATGAAAGGGGAATCACTTAGAAGCATTTTAACATTTTTGTAGACAAATTAATGGGGTCCTGATTTCTTGAACACTATTCTTGGACTGAGGTTAAAAATGCTTCCTAGAATCCTTTGGAGTCATTGAATGGTGTTAATCAGGGTAATATTTTAAGTAATACACCATGGCCGCCTTTGTCAGAAGAATGGATGTGAGAAAAACAATAGAGGAGACTAAAAGAATGGTTAGGAAATTGTTCAAGAAATCCAGAAGTGATGATAAAATAAACGATGGGTGGCGGAGACATATTCTTTATCAAATGATTTCCAGAGGAAATGGTGAATGATTGCATGTGGGGAGTGATGAGGAAAGTGTAAATGTCTGTCCTCAGGTTCGTGGTCCAGGATCCTCATACAGCCCATGCCATTTGACGTTTCTCTCTTTGTCTTTAACTCTTATTAGTGATACCATCTCTATCGAAATAAATACTGCACAGTTTTGCATTGTATTTTGACTTTTCTGAGGGAATGAAAGTTTTTCAATGGGGAAATAATCTAGGCACTTAATAATTACAGTCACTTCTCAATGATGGCAGGAGTTATATTCTTTAGATTTGCCACAAACAGTAAGTTAGCAAATACAGAACGATCATTCCTAGGGGAAAACAGGATTAAGGCTCTATAAGTCTCTCATAGTGGCCAATACATAACCTAGTTTTATATGTGTTTCTGTTTAAAAACTGCTTATGTAATATATATTATTTCTTATCACTGAATTCATGAATAGCAGCACTATAACCTATGCCTGAACAAAGCTTATCTAACATGTATTTTTTCTGCAAGGCACATCACATCCTTCTTGTGCTTAGGAGCACTAGCCAGCACTTCAGCAGTATTCTTGGGGAGCACTTTAAACAGCAAATAACCATCAAAAATAACCACCAGAAAGCACAGATATATGGAAAACGTGGCACTAAATAGACAGTGATGTGGACATTTGTTTGCAGTATGAGAGCAGAATCAAGATGACAGAGTGTCATTTTGTCTTCACAGCTGGGAATGGACGCTGTGGGGAGACTCAAACGTTTCAGTGCTCTGTGCGCGCCCGCAAATGACCGCAAAAGTGTCAGAGTATTGATTTTGGTGTTACAAATGTACGTTTGCAAATGGACAAATTCACAAACACAGAATCTGCAAGCATTTAAGATCAACTGTACTTTTTATAATATTTAAATGTTTTAAAATACAAGTAAAAAGAATATATAGATCAAATATACCTAACATCCAGACTGAACGATTATCAATTATCAATTTTCAATTTTTTGCCCTGGGTCTTTTATTCATTACTTTTTCTTCTCTGTTGTTTATTGCTGAAATGCTTTAGGAGTTAATTTCACACACCATGACATTTCACTCCTATGCATTTCTAAAAAACAAGGACTTTTTTCTTTAATTACAATGCTTATTGTCATACCTTACAAAATTAATATTAATTCCTTTGAATCACCTAATACAGATTATCAAATATTTCTGTTGCTTACCAAAAAAGGATGCATTGAAAACCAATCTTTTTTTAAAAAGATTCATTGAAAAACAATAGCAGCATTATTCACAATATCTAAAAAGTAAAAACAACCCAAATGTTAATCAATAGGTGAATGGATGAACAATGTCTGGTATATACATAACAATGGAATATTATTCATCCTTAAGAAGGGATGAGTCTGACACGTACTATGCAATACAGGGGATGAAGACATTATGCTAAGTTAAATAAGCCAAACACAAAAGGAAAAATAATGTACAGTTCCACATACATGAGACCATTAGAGCAGTCAAATTCACACAGACAGAAAGTAACAGAGTGGTTAATAGAGACGAGTGAGAGGTGGGGATGAAGAGTTAATCGTTTCATGGGTACAGAGTTCAGTTTGGGATGACAAAAACGTTCTAAGAGATGGACGGCGATGATGTTCCACAAAAATGCAATGTGTTTAATGCCACTGAACTGTATACTTAAAAATGCTGAAAATGATAAATGTTACATTATGCTTTTTATCACAATACAAAGTTTATCCAACAATACAATAACAGTAAAAAAAATTCATTTATTTCCAAAAGACCTAATAAGGATAAAAGAATCTTCCTGTGAAAAATCACATTTTACTTTGCTGCTTCATAGTGCCATTTGACACATCCTCCATTCCAACGTTAAACAAAATGTAGATGGTATTCAGCGGTATGGATTCCAGATATCTGAAAGCCTGACAGCTTATTACGAATGCAGAATCTTGAGCCATTCCTAGGATCACAATTAGAATTTTCATTTTAGCTAGATTCTCAGGTGATTTGTATACACATTCAAATTTCAAAATCTCTTCTCTACCACCTGAACTCCCTCCTGCAATGGGATTTATTTCCATAGGCTTGACTTTGATTAAAGTTGGCTGCACACCAGAATCACCTGAGAGAATTAAACCCTACCACCACCATCCCACTCCTGCCCCAAACCACAAGTCTTATCTCCAGGGATCTGATGTAATGGTCTGAGGTGTGCACTAGGCATTCTTTTTTGTTTGCTTTGTTTTCTTTCCAAAGATCCTTAGGAAGCTCTAACGTGTAGACAAGGTTGAGAACACCTGTCATTAACAGGAGAAACACAATGTCAGTCACCTCTCAGCTAGTGATGGTAAAAATTACCAGTAGGTTCTCCTGGGGCAGCAAACCTCTCCTTGGCCACATTCACCCACCACCTTTGATGGAAAAAAAAATCTTTTGAAATTGATCGATTTTAGAATGTTAGGTCAAAATTCTAAGAAGCCAATAAACAAATGGATTCATCAGCTACTTCTTCAGTGCCCGAAAGAGCTTATTTCTCTCCAAACACTGCAATCTCCAATATATTTGGAAAATCAAATGATGCATTTAAAGCAATGCCTCCAACACATGTATGTAATTTAAAGTCTGAGGAAGAAATGCTTGCTAATTTCAAATGGATCACGTGAGAATTAAAACATATTTTAATGTAAAAAAAGTTTAAACTACTTAGAGTAATTTTTAGGATAACACATAATTTCCAGTGCTTGAGAAAACAGGCTCCCAATAGATGAGACCTTAACAATATTAAAGCCATTAACAGTAATGCTAAATGCCTGAAGAACTGCTTAGAAACAAAGTTTTAAAATATGTAAATGAAATTTGACATCCTGAGAAAATTTAAATGCTATGAGGTCTTTCCAGAAAGTATCCAGCCATGTACTATGAAAAAGAGGTATTTGCTGGAGAAGATACAAGATACAAGAAACTTTGTACACAGGACAATGACGCCTCTGAACCCCGAACCCTTCAAAGGAGTCACCTTGGGACCTCACACAGTTCTCCCAGTTGTCATCAGCCACTCTGTCGTATTTTCCTGAATCTCATCAACAGTCTGAAATCTCTTCCCTTGCAAAGATGATTTTAGCTTTGGGTAAAGCCAGAAGTCACAGGGCGCCAAATTTGGGTGGAAGACGGGCTGAGTCACCTGGGTGAGTTGATGTTTCTGCACAAGACCTGATACATGAGCAGGCGTGTGTTGTTGTGAGGAAGCTGCCAATCACCAGTTTCCCAGAGCTGCAGCCTTCTGAATCATTTGAATAGTTTCCACACAAGAATATTCAAGCTTAACGAAAAGTTTGTTGCACATCCATTGCTCTACTTGCTCAGGTATTTTGAATGGGACAGCCATGCAGTACACATGCTCACTTAACAGCATCTACTGCCCCCACTGACTACTACATTGAAGTCATCATTGTTCACGCACACGCACATTCCAGTCCACTCTCCTGGCTGCCAGGTTACATCGATGTTGCACAAACCATTTACCTTATATTAACAATGGCTGGAATTTTTCTGGACAGACCTCATATATAACACATATAATATATATAATATATATTTTAAAACATCAGATTGTTGCAAATAATACATGATTTAGCACGTAAGTGAAAAAGACATACAAGGTCTGTCCAGAAACTGGGAGAAATGTATGAGATCTCAAGGTGCCAACTTTGAAGGGGACTGAGACATAATTGTCCTATGTACAATGTTTCTTGTATCTTGTATCCTCTTCAGTAAATGTCTCTTTTTCATATTACATGGCTGGATACCTTCTGGACAGACTCTCTCTCTCTATATATATATGTATATATGTGTGTGTGTGTGTGTGTATAAATTTCTATTTAACTTGACAAAGCAGAAATTAAAATAAAATGTTCACCTTCACCTGCAGATCTAGATTGCATTTTCTCGAGTAAATGGACACTGAGGAAGACTTTACAGACTCACTAGAACGCTCTGGAGATATATCATTGGAGAACAAACCGTATCTGTACTCTGTTCTGCCTATGACAATGAATGAGGATATAAAAAGGGGTTCTGCAGAGAATAACCTCACAGGGTGATCTGATCATAAATTCCTAACTGGTCTGGTCATGGTGGGTAGTCACAGCCCAGGCATATCACTTTTTAGTAAAAGGTTTGTTTTGCCTTTACTAAGTCCTGGTCATTGTTTCTGTTTATCTAGGTTAACTCCCTGCTGACAGAAGTGTAACCACCCACAAGAGAGCATCATCTTGTTAACTATCTTGTATTCCAATCCCCATTTTGCTTTCTCCTGCTTTCCTTTAATCTTCCTTACCTTCCCTCTTTAATCTCAAACTCATAAAAGAAGCTACAAAACTGTTATCCTCAGGAGCATTTGACATCTTCTCCTTAGCATATGTAGTCAGTTTGGTGCAAATAAACTCATGTAAAATTTATCTACAGGTTTGAATGTTTCTTACATTAGTATAAATAGTGACATAATGATTGCTCATTTTATAATATCTCTTCGTCTATTACAAATTACTTTCCAATGAATATGTAATTTCAATGTCACAATTTATACGTTAGATAGAGGCAGGATTGTGAATCCTGAAGGATTTGAGGTTTAAATGCTTTGCTTGTCCAAGGTAACAAAGCTTGCACATTTTTTTTTAAAGATTTTATTTATTTATTTTCAGAGAGAGGAGAAGGGAGGGAGAAAGAGCAATCTATGGTTGCCTCTCACATGGCCCTCACTGGGGACCTGGCCCGCAACCCAGGCATGTGCCCCGACTGGGAATCGAACCAGGACCCTCTGGTTCCCAGCCTGTGCTCAATCCAATGAGCTACACCAGCCGGGCCAAAGCTTGCACATTTTGAGAGACATATCATTTGTAGATCAAGAAATTTGCAATGTGATCTGCATATAGATAAAAGAAGTCGGGTATATTGTAGTGAGAACTGTATTTGCTCCTTTTTTTACATTCAGACACAAGAGCTATGAATAGGCCTTGCTAATGCTCTCAGGGACCTCTATATAATAACTGGTTTCACAAAGAGGAAAGAATCACAATATAAACTAAAGGGAAAAGCAGTCAAAACAAACGATGAATGAGAAGTTAGAATTGGATATAGAGACATATTATTCTTTGGGAACAAAGCAAAAGAAAATGAATGAGTATGGGTGATAGACTTGCATGTAGTAATAAGCAATACAACTTATTAAAATCAATAACTAAAAGCATGATGACCTGTGAATACAATTATCTCTGTCTTGGAACTTTAGAACTTCCGACACCAATGAAATACAGCTCACTTCGTTTTAATTGAATGAACCTGCCTTGTTAGAAGCACTTCTTTGACAGTTATTCTGTTAAAGTCCCAATGTTCTTGTGAGTTAACTAAAATGTGTCGTAGAAGAAGAAACAATGAGATAAGAATAGGGGAGACTTAGGAAAGTGTAGTGATAGGAAACAGGTCACAAAAAAGGTAGCGCTCCATGTAGTAACAACTGTTGGGCTGGGGTTTATAGTATGTGTGTATGTATGCAATTTAGCACATAATTATACCAAACTCTGCCTATTTTATTTCTCTGGGTGGATAGAGATTCAACTTAAAAGTCTGCTTTTCTCCTTACAGTTCCTCTATAAATCTCTTTCTGGAGGTTTTGGGACAACAAGCTAAGGTGATAGATCTGATACTATTTTTAGCCTTAAATCAAGAACTAAATACAATTTAGCTAAGTTTAAAGTGATTTCTAAACAAGTTTTAAAAAGTCTTAAATATTAATGTGTATGTTAGCAAACAAGTATCAATTGTACAGGAAGACAATGAGGAGCGCTAAGGATGAGAACGGAATAATAAGAATGTCTTGGGCTCAGTAAAAACCAGTTACAGAAAAGAGACACTGAATTTCATTTCACTGAGAAGTGCTTTTTCGTTCTACCATTAGAACATATGAACTGAGGTAACTCAGTAACTTAGGACCATGTTTAAGCCCTCTGTCATCATATTTTTAATACGTAGCTAGCTAAAGCCTAAACAATTTTTGGAAGGTTTTCACATTACATTTTATAGAAAGGAAGATGTTAGATTACTCTTAGATCTTGATAGCAGTTCTGCCATTTGCTAGTCAGGTGGTATAAATGATTTATTTAAATTCTGTGACCCAAAGTTTCCAGCTCTTTATGATAAGATTGGATTAAAACTCTATGATACATTCACTGTTTTCTGGCTATTGAAAATACAAAAATTAGTGATTACATAATTAGAACTGTGTTGGACAAATAAAATCGTATTTCATTATATTAGAAAACAATCACAAATTAATAGATTTTTTTTCTGAAAAACATGTTAATCCATTGGTGATTTAAGAAATTGTAATGGTTGCTTTCCCAGCTTGTGTACTGGTACATAAAAATATAATGTTCCCAAGTTTCTACATTTACAACTAATAGCATATTCCACTCATCCGTTCTTTCATTCCTTTGTTTAACCAATACTTATGAGGCAATGTAAAAGGACAGTGTGGATTCTGCGTGCTGAAGAGAAAGACAGCCTAAGACGAGAGTGAGAAGCAGATAAAAAGGCTTTGTAATGCACAAGGTAGTATGTAAACCTCCTTCTAAGGTTTAGGGTGCTATTTGGGGGCAACTGAGAGCCATTACAGGATTTTAAGTGCAGAAGTGACAGAAAGTGATTTAAATTTGGCAAAGATCACTCCAAGTTGGTCAAATATTCAATAGTAGGGAGGGCTACAGCAAAAGTGCAAACTATTCTAGAGCTAGGAAAGAGAAGTTGGTGGTAATAGTAGGGAAGATGGAAGGAAATGTTACCAATATTCAGAAGGTGATTGTGCATTTGTATTGAAGACAATCTCCCCTGTTTGGGGGTTTGATTTGTTTGGGATTGAATTTGTTTTGTTTTGATTTTACCAGAATTATTCAGTTCATGGTTCTAAGCATGAAAAAAGTGGAGAGCAAAAGGCATTTGCAAGAGGATGATTATTGTAAATCACGGAATGTCAATAAGGTAAGGAAGGCAATAAATGAAGGAATTTACAGACAGAAAGTGTATTCATGGGCTAACAGCCTCAAAAGGTACAAATATAACATGAAGAAGTACATTTTTTAGCAAGTGACATGAAAAGATAAAATAATGTGCTCACAGAGTAGAGCAGATGTCTCCAACCCCAGCGCAGCAGACTGGTAGGGGGTCAGTGACCTGTTAGGAAGTGGGCCATACAGCAGGAGGTGAGCAATGGGTGAGCAGGTAAAACTTTGCTGGCAATACTGCCTGAGCTTCACCTCCGGTCTCCCACAGCCCTGCCCCCAGGCCATGGAAAAATTGTCTTCCACGAAATCAGCCTCTCTTGCCAAAAAGGTTGGGGACTGCTGGTGAAGATCATATCAGTGAGAGATTTTAGAGAGGGAAAAAAGGAAAAGAAACTAGAAGACTCTGAGGCATGCTTGCATGGATAGATGAACAAATGTAATATGGCCTTTATACCACACTTCTATCATAGTCTATATAGCTCAGCCATGTGCATTAGTGATACTAGAACAATTTATAGAAATGTCTATTACCCAAAAGACAAGCTTAGGACATTTTTATTAACCTTGAAATGTTATCTATGTCAATTTTACTGCAACATCATGTTATTGAAAATCTGTCAAACTGAGTATAAATTAACATTAATGTAGAATTGCCTCATAATCTGTATAACATCTTTCCAACAACCTTTCAATTTTTTATATTTTAAATTATATTTTATTGATTATGTTATCAAAGCTGTCCCAATTTTTCCCCTTTTTCCCCCCTCTACCCAGCAGCTGCCCCCTTCCTCAGGCAATCCCCCCACCATTGTTCATTTCCATGGGTCATATGCATATAAGTTCTTTGCCTCCCTGGCGATTCTGTAAGTACCAATTTGTACTTCTTAATCCCTTCACCTCTTCACCTATTCACTCACAGCCTCCTCCCATCTGGCTACCATCAAAACGCTATTTATATCCATGATTCTATCTGTTCTCCTTGTTTGCTGAGTTTGTTTATTATATTCAATTGTTGATAGATATGTATTTATTGTCCTTTTATTGTTCATAGTTTTTATTTTCTTTCCTTAAATAATCCCTCTAACATTTCATATAATAATGGTTTGATGTTGATGAACTCCTCTAGTTTTTTCTTGTCTGGGAAGCTCTTTATCTTCCCTTTGATTCTAAATGATATCTTGGCTGGGTAGAACACTCTTGGCTATAGGTCTCTGCTTTTCATGACTTTGAATATTTCTTGCCAGTTCATTCTAGCCTCCAAAGTTTCTTTTGAGAAATCAGCTGACAGTCTTATAGGGACTCCCATTTAGGTAACTAACTGCTTTTCTCTTGCTGCTTTTAAGATTCTCTCTTTATCTTTAACCTTTGGCATTTTAATTATGATGTGCCTTGGAGTGATTCTCTTTGCATCCATCTTGTTTGGGACTCTCTGTGCTTCCTGAGCTTGCTTTTCTATTTCCTTCATCAAATTACAGAAGTTTTCTTTCATTATTTTTTTTTCAAATATATTTCCAAATTCTTGCTCTTTCTCTTCTTCTTCAGGCACCCCTATGATGTGAATGTTGGAACACTCGAAGTTGTCCCAGAGGTTGCTTACATTATCCTCATTCTGGGGGGATTCTTATTTCTTCTTGTTGTTCTGACTGGTTGTTTTTTGCTTCCTTTTATTCCAACTCACTGATTTGGATCTTGGCTTCATTCACTCAACTGTTGTTTCTATAAATTGTTCTTTATTTCAGTTAGTGCACCTTTTGTTTCTGACTGGATTCTTTTTTTAAGCTTTTGAGGTCCTCACTATGTTCCTTGAGCACCAGTGTTTTGAACTCTGCATCTGATAGATTGCTTATCTCCCTTTTGTTTAGTTCTTTTTCTGAAGTTTTGATCTGTTCTTTCATCTGGGCCATGTTTCTTTTTCTCCTCATTTTAGCAGCCTCCCTGTGTTTGTTTTTATGTACTGGGCAGAGCTGCTATGACTCCCTGTCTGGATAGCATGACCTAATGTAGTTGTTGTCCTATAGAGTCCAGTGGCACAGCCCCCTCTATCACCCAAGATGGGTACTTGAGGTGCACCCTTCATGTATACTGAGTACATACTCCATTGTAGTTGAGACTTAACTGTTGTTGGTAAGTCAATGGGACATATTTATTCAAGTAAATCAGCTGAAAGGACTGGCCACTGAACCCCGACCTCCACCCTCTGTAGCAGATCAGCTGTGCAGGAGCAGGATGGTGGTGCTCCAACATGGTCTATAGCTGTCTATTGGGTGCATAGGCTCTGGGGTTTCCCAGGTGTTACTGGCCAAGGTCAGCCCCAACCTGTGTTTTGCCTGGAGCCACCCTGCCTGAGCTATAAAACAGTCTGAGATGGCTGCTATTTGTGCTGGGCTTGGTGATCCCAGTTGAAGCCAAGTTGTGAACCTAGGCTGGCTGCTGCTAGTGGTGAGCCTGTGGCCACTTAGAAAAAGGTAGGGGTGCTGGTGGCTAAATGAGGCCCCCATTGCTTATTTGATAAGATGTAGGAAGTTTTGAAGCAAGAGCCAAGACCAGCAATTCATATGGAAAAGTCTCTGTTAACAGCATGCATGGGCCCCTAAATTGGGTGGGGCAGGGTCTCAGGGGAAATCTAGGTGGGGCAAACAGTGTTAGACAGGTTGGTAGAGTCTCAGATATGGCACCCCCTACCAGCTCTGTGGCTCTGTGGGGGGAGGATTCAGAAAAGGGACAATGGCATCTTCCCCCTTTTCTGTCTGGGAGAAAGCTATCCCCAAACCTTTGCCTTGATGCCAGACACTTCAGTTCTTCCCTGTATGCCATCAGTGTCTTTCAAGCTGCTACCCATGTGCTGGACCAGCTCAGAGGGAGTGAGTCTGAGTAAATCTGTGTGTTGGTTTTTCAAGACGAATGGCTTGGGACTCTAGAAGTTTCTTCCACCAACTCAGTCCCTCCTGGTTTTCTCAGTTAGAATTTATGGGGACTTACCTTCATAGCACTGGAACACAAGGCTGGAGAGTCTGGTATGGGGCTGGGAATCCTTGCTCCTGAGATATCCCTCCTGAATTTTTTCCATCACATGTGGATGTGGGACCACCCCATTCCACATCTCTGTCCCTCCTTCCAGTCTGAATAAGTGTGGTTTCTTTAATTCAGTAGTTTTCATACTTCCATTCAACTCAAATTCTGACAGTTCTAAGTGATGGTTGTTTTATAATTTAGTTGTATTTTGATGTGGTTGTGCTAGGAAGTGAAGCTGTTTACTTATGCCCTGATCTTGACCAGAAGTCTCCAACAACCTTTTAAATTGAACATGTTGTTAGCCATGTACTAGCCTGAAATTTAAAAATAATCATTTGCCTGGTTATTTAAGAGAAATAACTCATACAGTTTGAAAATATGGTGAGATAAAAGAATGCATGTGAGAAAAATGTGTCATTCAGATAATTAAATTTAAAAGGATATGAAACCAATTTCATAATCAAAATATGGTGAAGTCTATAAAATTTCATGCTCTAAAGTTAGTTCATTTAAAATTATTTTTTTGCCCATAAGCCACCAACTTTTAAATATAAGAAATATGTAACAATTATCTTTGCTGACATTTTAAAATTTAGATATATATGTGTATATGTCTATGTGCTATATTTTAAGTGAAATATACATGGTATAACATTTCTGATTTGATTATTTAAGGATCATCATCAAAATGTAAAAAAATTATTACAATGAATGTGAGCATATTCTTAAATTAGAATTATTTTATTTTTATTTTTTTAAGATTTTATTTATTTATTTTTAGAGAGAAGAGAAGGGAGGGAGAAAGAGCAATGTATGGTTGCCTCTCACATGGCCCTCACTGGGGACCTGGCCTGCAACCCAGGCATGTGCCCCAACTGGGAATCGAACCGGGACTTTTTGGTTCCCAGCCCACGCTCAATCCACTGAACTACACCAGCCAGGCAAATTAGAATTATTTTAATATAAAGATAGAAAAAGATTTTTGAGTGTCATTTATGTTCTAGGTTTCATGTCAATGTCAATAAGTAAAACTGATTATTTAACCTAAAGGAATTCACAGCCTATTTATAGGTATTTTATACCTATTTTCTTAAAATTTCCTTTATTCTTTTGACATTTTTAAATTTAGAAGAACATAATATTGGGATGTTTATATTGCATCAGTGACTTGCCCTTACCTTTTAAACTAGGAGGCAGGTAAGTTTTACTTAATATAAAACTTCCTTTAGGATAGAATTTTCTCATGAATTTCAATAAATAATTCATCAAAATCATTTTTAAACATAGTACTATAATATTATAAAGATTTTAAACACTAAGCAAAAAAAACTGATGAACCAGTCTTTTCAGAAAGCATCTTTCTAGAGCAGCGAACTCTTATATAATCTCAGAACAGCAAGGGCACTGCTTAGAAAAAGGGATGAATGTCCTTGATCACTTTTCTCTAATTTAAGTTGCTCATTCTCTTCTCCCTTTAACCAAACTATATGAAGTTTAGTCTCATCTTTTCCATCAAATCTTCATGAGCAACTCCAGCTCATTCAGAGTGTTCCCGGTTTTGAATTCACAGTTCTTTCTAGACTCATTAAATGTGATATATCATGTAATTGTCTTTCATTTGTGATTCAACTTCTCATGGCTTACCATGTATTTCTATAATTAGATCTCAGGAACAGAAACTGTGCTTTACATTTTGTTTGGTTATATTTTTTCTTTAGTAAGACTATTTTTTAGTAGTTTGACATTCACAACAAAGTTGAGTGAAAGTTACAAAGATTTTACACATATCCCTTGCTCCCATAAATGCAAAGCTTCCTTCCCATAATCAACAACCCCCGCCAGAGTGGTACATTAGTTATGATTGAAGAACTTACACTGACACATCAAAATCAACCAGAGTCCATGATTTTACATTAGGGTTCACATTTGATGTTGTACATTTTAGAAGTTTGAAAAATTGTATAATGTTTCCATCATTATAGTAGCATACAGGATATTTCACTGCCTGAAAATTCTTTGCTCTGCTAATTATCTCTTCCTTCCCCCAACTACTAGCAACCACTGATCTTTTTACCTTCCTCCATAGTTCTTTCTTTTCCAGAATGTAATATAATTAAAATCATATAGTATTTAATCTTTTCAAATTAGTTTATTTTACTTACTATTATGCATTTAAGTTTCCTCTATGTCTTTTTCCTGGCTTAATAGATAACTCATTTATTCTGGTGTTGAATAATATTATATTTTCCGGATGTACCATCATACATACTGAAGGACATCTTGGTTGCTTCCATGTTTTGGTAACTATGAATAAGCTGTTATAAACATCTATGTGCAGGATATTGTGTGGCTATAAATTTTCACCTCTTTTGAGTGAATACCAAGGAGCATGATTGTTGGATCACATGATAAGAGTATGATCACTTTTGTAGGAAACCACTAAACTGTCTCCAGTGTGGCTCTATCTTTTTGCATGTCCACCAACAATGAATAAGAGTTTCTGTTGCTCCACACCCTCACCGCAATTTGGTGTTGTCAGTGTTCTGGATTTTGTCCATTCTAATAGATATATAGTGGTATTTTCTTGTTTTATTTTGCAATTTCCTAATAACATATGGTATTGAATGCTTTTCCTATGCTTATTTGCCTGTCATACAACTTTACTGGTAAGGTGTCTATTTGTGTCTTTTGCCCATTGTTTAACCAGGTTTTTGTTTTCTTATTATCATGTTATAACAGCTATTTTTGTATTTTGGATAATATTCCTTTATCAGATGTGTCTGTCGCAAATATTTTATATAGTTTGTGACCTGTGTTCTCATTCTATTGAAATTGTCTTT
This sequence comes from Micronycteris hirsuta, assembly GCA_004026765.1. NCBI lineage: Eukaryota > Metazoa > Chordata > Mammalia > Chiroptera > Phyllostomidae > Micronycteris > Micronycteris hirsuta. The sequence continues at coordinate 4,142 of PVJI01020449.1, read as the reverse complement.
CACAGAGCATAAGGTTTTAATATTAATGAAACCCAGTTTGTCAATTATTTTTCATAGCTTGTGCCTTTGGTGATGTGTGTTGAGTCATGCCCATACCCAAGGTCATCTAGGACTCTTCCTATGTTATCTTGTAGGAATTTTACAGATTTGTATTTTACATTTAGGTCTATGATCCAGTTGAAGTTAATTTGTGTAAAGGATATAAGTTCTATGTCTAGATTTTTTTATTTATTTATTTTTGCATGTGGGTAACCAATTGTTCCAGTACCATTTTTGGAAAAGACTGTCTTTGCTCCTTTGTCAAATATCAGTTGACTATACATTTGGAGATCTATTTCTGGGATTTCTGTTCTAATCCAGTGTTATATTTAATTAGTCTCTTGTAAATACCACACTGTCTCGATTACTGTGTCTTTATAATTAGTCTTAAATTTGGATTGTATCAGCCCTCTGATTTTCTTCTTCTTTGATGTTGTGTTGGCTATTCTGAGTCTTTTGCCTCTCCATGTAAACTTTAGATTCAGTTTAAATGCATAAAAATAACTTTCTGGGATTTTGACTGGGAATGCACTGAATCTATAGATCAATTCAGGAAGAATTGACATCTTGACAATGTCTAGTCTTCCTATCCAGGTTCATGGAGGCAAAAATCTCTTCATTTATTTACTCATTTTAAAGTTTTGTAGTTTTCCTTTTATAGATTTTTTTTACATATTCTGTTGGGTTTAAACCTAACCGTTTCATTTTGGGGATGCTAATGTTAATGATATTACATTTTTAACTTGAAATTGCAATTTTTCTTTGCCAGCATACAGGAGAACAATTGACCATATCTTGAGCCTTTAGTAATATGGTGGTAATGTGTGGGGCAAGATTAAGCATTCTATAGTTCTGTAATTAGGTCTCAGTCTTTTTGTCCCTATGTCTCTGTACTGTGTACTTTCCAATTTTTTTTTCTGTATTTCTACCCCCTTAGGGGTGATGCAATGGTCAGGATGGGCTAAAACTGGGTATTTCCCCAGGTCAGTTAGGCACAAACAGTATCCAGGAGGTTAGACCCTTTTTTACTAGTTAGTTTCCCTTGGGTGTGTGCCTTATTAAGAGGAACAGAGTGCTCTAGAGTATTTCAAAATGTTTCTTTTCCCACTTCCTCTTACTCCCTGAAAGGAAAGCATGATAGGATTTTTCTTCATCTTCTACTGTGGGACTTGGCTGAGCTCTTGAGGTTAATGTCACAATATTTTGGTGGGCTCCTCTATGTCTGGGTCCCTTGCTCTTCAAATTTCACTCTTTATTTATTTTTCTATTTCCAGACATGTCAGGTATTACACTAATTCCATACGAATAGAAGCCCTTAAGTTTTATCTTGAAGATGACATTCCCCAAATCCCTTGCAGCTAGGCATGCCCACTTGATACAGTCAGGACAATGAGTCATAAAGAAAGCAAAGTGTTTCACAGTTACTTTCAGAAACCATTTTCAAGAGAAGGAGCATACACCCATACCCCTGCGTTCTCTGGTCCTTCTTCCCTGCTTCTTAATAATATCACATTGTATGTGGGGAGCTTTTATCGCAAACTAACAGTTGGCGCTGGCCATTTTTGCTAATGTTTTGTGTAAATGGCAACATTCAGTAAAATTAGGATAACTTTAGTTTTACATATTTTTTTCAATGAAACTTTTTGTGATTTACTATAAAATATATATTGAATTATTTTTCTTAAATTTTAAACAGACAAATATTGGAAAAATCACTGGAAATTAAAATAAAAGTAATAAAATATGTAAAAATTCCGATTTATTGAAAATATTTTTAAAAAAGTAAGTAAAATGTGTAAAAAAAGAAAGAATGAAGTTTTCTTTCTTAAACTTCATTGTAAAAAAAGAAGAATGATGTTTTACTAGTGTTTTTAGTTGTGTTAATTGTATTTAAAAAAAGAAAGAATGAAGTTTTAGTAGTGTTTTTTTTTTTTTTGTATGATAATCATTAAAACAGACATACATACTTAATTCACCATTGTCTGTGTTAAGAGACCCAAATTTTGTCCTTTGGAATGCATATATCTGCATGTTAGCATCCCTTTAGAGCAATAAAAAAGTATAATAATAAACGTTTTTATCCATTACCTGCATTCTACCACTAGTCTACAAAATACGTATCTATACGTGTCCCGCATTCCACTACCAGTCAACATAAAACGTATAAGTACGAGTCCCGACTACAATGTGTAAAATGCAGAAGCTATTGTCTTTTGTACTGAGGTTAAGGTCATACCATGGAACAATAAGGATACTTAAATCCCTAATACTACAGAGCTGCCTACAAGCCCTAGGTCTGCTCATTTGACTTTTGATTGAAAAAGAAAAAGTGTTTCTGTTTACACTTCTCTTAGGTTAGATATTTTATTTAATTTTTGTCACATATAATTTAGTTTAACATTATATGGTTTAAGACAATTGTTCTAATTAAAGAATATATATTATGAAAGAACTCTACAAAATAATCCATCAAACATTTTTAATTTTAAATAAAGTAACCCTGGATTCATTTTTTTCTAAATTTTAATTTTCACGTGTACTCATTGTAGTTAATGACACCTGCCCTATCTTGCCTGATGAACATCTTTCTTTCTATGACATCTAATATCTACTACTCTAGATCAAGAACTTTCCAAACAACATCAGTATACTCTGAGGCAAATGCCAAGCAACTATGTAATCACTCATGCATAGGATTCTCTCCTTCAAGCCCAAACCACTTTAAATTTTAAGGGCTTATTGTAAAATGTTGGCCAAGTGACCTCTGGACTAGTGAATTATTGGGTTTTATAAGGTGTTTTTTATTTTTTTTAATTTTTATTTTTATAAGAATTTTTTTAAGATTTTATTTATTTGCTTTTTAGAGAGAGGAGAAGGGAGGGAGAAAAAGAGGGAGAAACAGCAATGTATGGTTGCCTCTCACATGGCCCTCACTGGGGACCTGGCCTGCAACCCAGGCATATGCCCTGACTGGGAATAGAACCGGGACCCTCTGGTTCCCAGCCCGCACTCAATCCACTGAGCTACACCAGCCAGGGCCTATAAGGTGTTTTTTAAAGGTTTGTATTGCAGTCCCTATCTGCTTTAGGCTAGAGTATGCTCAGTTTCTTGATAATTCACCATGTGTTAATTAGGCTCCAGACCTTTCTATATTAAAAATAATAATAATAAAGCACTAAAAATATGTCTAGACTATTAGCTTGAAAACCTATAAAGAAGGTGAAGGTAAATTTAAAACCAAGATATTAACTTTTTTCTATGTGTGTGCAATTGTAAATGCTGAGTGTAGAAGCAAATTCCTTCACTGCAAGGAGACTATTTTATGGGACTTTAAATTCAAAACACCCTATGAATTGAAGAGGAATGTCAAGAAAGTGAATCTGTTTAACAATCTGCAGTTTGGGAAATATTCTTTAGACAAACTGCATTAGTATCAAGATGGCAATGTGCAGATTGGAAGATATAATAGTTTGCGAAGTCTCACTCTCCTTCACTTAAGTACATGAAGGCAGCACCAGAAGCCATCTGGTTTGGGAACTGTTAGTTGTCTGTGTTCTGATACTACTGCTGCTGATTGCAGAGAGAAGAAAAGAAAAAAAAATAGGGGTTCCTTGTATATGCCCTCGAGCTGAAGGCATCACCAAGTTTGACAAGTCAAAGAGATAGCATTGAATTGTAACCATTCAAGGCCCACTTAATAAGTGGTATTAGTACTATCTCTTAAAAATGCTGCTTTGAGTTCAGGGCTCTATTTGTGGAAGAGAAATGAAGAATAACAGGAGCTGTTCTATAAATGATAAAGAAATAGAAAATAAGAAAAGAGCCAGGGAAGCTGGCTTAAGGCTAAGTCATAACTTTTCTTTCATAACTAGTGAGCTGTGTAAAAGCCATTTTCAATGTTCCCGTGTATTAAATGTACCAATGTCATACCAAACTACATACCTTTATAATCAAAGGTAAATATGATGAAATGATGATCTTGAGATCAATTGCATTTTGCATAGCAGAAAAACATCTTTCAATTAGATCACTGTTTAATAAATTAGATTTACCTGGAATATTGAGCATCCATAAATGCACTGTTCTCTCCCTAAGTCCATTCA
>PVJI01020448.1:0-29003 GCA_004026765.1 Micronycteris hirsuta | reverse complement strand
TGTGTCCTCTATAGTGGTTCCTGAAAACCCTTCTCCCCATTGTCCCCTCCCCCACCCCCGGCTATTGTTAGATTGTTCTTAATTTCAATGTCTCTGGTTAAGTTTTGCTTGCTTTTTTCTTTTGTTGATTATGTTCTGGTTCAAGGTGAAATCATATGGTATCCCTCACCGCCTGGCTTACTTCACTTAGCATAATGCTCTCCAGTTCCATCCATGCTGTTACAAAGGGTAGAAGCTCGTTCTTCCTCTCTGCTGTGTAGAATTCCATTGTGAAAATGTACCATAGTTTCTTGATCCACTCATTTGTAGATGGGCACTTAGGTTGTTTCCAGCACTTGGCTACTGAGAATTGTGCTGCTATGAACATTGGAGTGCATAGGTTCTTTTGAATTGGTTTTTCAGGATTCTTAGGGTATAATCCCAGTAGTGGAATTGCTGGGTCAAAAGGCAGTTCCATTTTTATTTTTCTGAGGAAGTTCCATACTGTTTTCCACAGTGACTGCACCAGTCTGCATTCCCACCAACAGTGCAGTAGAGTTCCCTTTTCTCCACATCCCCTCCAACGGTTATCTGTTGCTTTGTTGATGATGGCCATTCTGACTGGTGTGAGGTGGTATCTCATCATGGTTTTAATTTGCATCTCTCTGATGGCTAATGATGTTGAGCATCTTTTCATATGTCTCTGGGCCCTCTGTATGTCCTCTTTCGAGAAGCATCTGTTCATGTCTTTTGACAGTTTCTTGACATAGAAAGACAATTTTGAAATCAAGGTAGAACTGGGCTTTGCCTCCCTGACTAGTAAATCCAGCCTGTGGGTTGTCTGTCTCTCACAGTTAATGGTATCACCTGTCTTAGAGTTGCTTAGTATCGAAAGTATTGCACAGTTGACTCTCCTTTGCCACTCATCTCTCCACATCCAACTTTCATCAAATGCAGCTGCAGTGGACATTCCGCAGCATCAGTTATATCATCTGTTTTCAGAAATGAAGGACTTACTTCTGTAGCTACTGGGAACGATGCTGGAAGACAACCATTAATCAGGTAAGCCCTCTTTAAGCGTTGCCTTGATTGAAAGAAGGAAGCTTTGTCCAAGGTCAAACCTCTTTCCACATGTATCCCACTTTCAATCACTGACCAACGCAGCAGTATAAAGGCCCAGTCCTCTTCTCTCAACTTGGGACAATTCCAAAAGGCCATCTTAGCCTCAGAGGCCCCGATGAGTTGACTGAACCCTTCACTGGGCTTGTATCGAACCTCAACTTCCCTCTGTGGCCAACATACTCTTTAAGTTTCCTTCCACAAGTGTTGATCACAACACATTTTGCCAATAAATGTCCTGAATGCTAATCCCCCATCTCAGAGTTTGATTCCCTGGAAATCCAAGCTGTTCAAGCATCATTTTCCCTTTTTATTTCTCTTGAAAGCGACCCTCTGTTTTTTAATCCACTGTCACTGGCTGAGTTTGGTTTTCCCCTAGTCTCATGTAAGAAAGGTCAGTCCTAGCTTTCTGTTCCATGGCCAAATGGGCATTTAAATTCGAAATTCCAGTCCCGGCTGGTGTAGCTCAGTGGATTCAGAGCAGGCTAGGAACCAAAGGGTCACTGGTTCGATTCCCAGTCAGGGCACATGCCTGGGTTGTAGCCCAGGTTCCCAGTAGGGGGCCCATGAAAAGCAACTACACATTGATGTTTCTCTCCATGTTTCTCTCCCTCTCTTTCTCTCTCCCTTTCTCCCTCCCTTTCCCTCTGTCTAAAATAAATAAATAAAATCTTTTTTAAAAAATTCGAAATTCCACACAAGTACACTTGAAACCCAATTGTAGCTCACTGCCAGCTGATGTGAAAATTCCAGATCCATCCATTTCTCAAAATGTTTACCTACCGATCAACACGCTATCACACCCACTATAGTACATACTCCCAGTGCCCCATGAAAATCCCCCCTCTGCAGAGAGATCCTTTACATACCAGTGGTTCTGTATGATTCTTTTTCAGTGGGGACTCACTATCCGAAGAGCAAACTTGAATCAATGATGGACAGGAGTTAGTGAACAAATACCCCAACCTCCTTGCCCTTCAGTGTGACAATTCTCTCAGAAGGTTCCCAGTGAGGTTCCCCATGTCTCAGGGGTAATCTGATATCTGGCTTACTTTTCAGCATCTTACAATAAGTCGTCATTGAAAGTCATTGATAGGTTCTGAGACTTTAAGTGGAACAACATAACAAAACCAATATTACCATAGGCTAATTGATATAAACCAGAGAGATGGTCTTATGGCAGCCCATCAATGTTATAATAAAAGGACTGACATTGAACAAAACCACATTATTTGAGGACCTGCCGTACTTCCCTATTTGCTCAGAGGGCTATCTCTCAAATAAACTGCTTGCAATTAAATCCTTTTCTCAGGCTTTGCTCTTGGGAAAAGACACAAGCTAATCTTAAGAATTGATCAAAGAGAATATTGCTAAAGACTGCAGAACGAGCTCTCAGATATGATAGCCCTGTCTTGCCCCTCCTGTCTGTCTTATATATTACCTCCAGATTTCTCTTTCTGAAAAGTTGACTCAGGCCCCTCAGTAATCCTCAATGGCTCCCACTGCAATAAGAAGTAAAACAAAACTCTGCCCAACAAAGTCTGCCTGTATTTCTAACTGTATGTCACTCTGCCTTTCTGCCACACACACACACACACACACACACACACATACACACACACACACCGTCCAGACACACCACTCTATTCATTATTTACAGAAAGTGCCTTCTCTGTGTTTACAATACGGTTGTTTCCTCCACTGGAATGCCGTCCCCACCAATGCGCTGATAAATCGCAGCTCATCCTTTGAGGTCCAGATCAAAGCCATTATCCCTTAAGAAGTCCTCTAAGACTCCTACTGTTAGGGGTAAATATTTCCCACTACCACGCTACTCAGTGCTATATGTAGACTTTGGGTACATCAGAGTGTACCTTGAACTGAGATGATTTATGGATATTGATTTGCATGAACCATATGTGAATTCTTAGGACTCAAAAAGCCGAATCATCTATTTTTGTATCCAGTGGTAAGATTTAAAATAATGAACAAGCCTACATTCCAGCTCTGACCAATCAGGAAGAACACAGTATCAAAGTCCTGTAGCATCCTGGTTTGTTTAATACTTTAGTTGCTGCTAGATTGTCAGGAAGTCCAGGGCCTGGGGGAGGGGCTATGGTGGTTAGTATGGCAAGAGTTATTTTACAGTAGAGCTCCATCGAGTATTTGCCAACGTATAAGGAAAAGCATCTATTCTAATATTTTAACAGAGCATAACTGGTTGAATGTGAGTTTTGTTCATAACTACTATGCTTATCAAGGCTTCCCCAATTACAGGCTTTTTGTAAATAATTGTTATATAATAAAAACAGAATTGAAAATTACCACAAAGTGATCTTTCAAAGACCACTGATACACACCGATATACTTCTTTAAACAGCACAAGTAGGAACATCCTCATATGCTTTATAGTCTAGTTTTCTTTATATTCCATCAGATTAACAGCTAGCTGTTCAGAAGCAACTACATTTGCATTACTTAAAATATCGCCGACGTCTTTACAGGCTCAGTTTCCCCACATCACAATGGCAACATTAATTCAATTCTAAGGGACCACCCTGGGAAGAACAATCACGATCACGTTTTGCAAATATTTTTCAAAATCATGAAGCCTGCAAAATCTCTTGTGTAGCCAGCGACATTTGTTAATTCATCCTCACTTTACAACATACCCTGAGTTGCCTTTCACGTCCCCACATTCCGGCTAAAGGCCTTCAAACTAATACAGGAAGAGTCTGTATCTGACTAGTGAAACTATGTATTGAAATTTTATGGTTTCAGAAATACTGCCAAATCCAACAAAAAATGACCATATGAAGAAACACATTAAGTCTGATTATTTAATTTTTCTTAGCTTCATTTCTATAACTTTAAGAGTCTGATTCAGAGACTAGGGACTTTGTTTTGTGTAAGGGAGTGATAAACACTGCTAATTCAACAATGCTCCACAGTTTGAGGTTCCTCTTATGTTCCTTCTCAGACATAGAACTCACTGCCTTTTATACAAAATGAAACTGATATTATGTTTATCAAAAATAATGGCAAAAAGTTAAAATCCTAAAACTAAAAAACACCACTAGAATTATCATTTGACGATTAAAATGAAAGTGAAATTTATATTTCTTAAAACCAATTTTAATCTGAATTACAAAAAAGTGACAAAATATGGTACTTCACTGAAATGCTTGGAATAGGCTCACTATAGCTCACAATCTACCTATCACATGGAGAAGTATTAATGGGCTTTGTAAAGCCAAATGTCTGCAAAGAGATGGGAAGGTTTCAGAAGCTGCTAATGACTATGACGGTGGTGAAATGTGAGGTCAAGCTGAGAGTGGGAATGGGCAGGTTGATTCTTCCCTCACAGCACATTCTATTACAGTGGCAGTAATTGGATCACTGTTTGCCATTCTCAAATTTCCCTTCTGCTTGTTAATGGAATTGGCATCCAGTCTACTCTGTACTTTCTTCTTTGGTGCAGCTTTTTATAACTTCTATGCGAGATATAGACCCTTTCCTAAAACATTCTTTCTTGAAGCAAGCAGGGATAAGAGACTAGTTCTGTACTTCCAGGGCTACTAGGTGTATGCTTTCTATACCTCTCACTAGTATCTGTTTACCTACATTACAGTGATTTCCTCAGCAGGATCCAACCACCACGGGGCATTTAATTTTCTTCCCAATAGGATAACTTATCCCTTTGATGAGTCACAGCCCCTCTGTTCTTCCATATTACTCTTGTACACTTTTCACCACCTCCCCCTGGAAAAGCTTGTAAGATTAACATTTACCCCCATCCCCAAGCGAGCAATTCTGTTCAGGGACCACCAGGGTAATTTGTGTAAATGAATGCTTTGTGAGACACACAGTAAGAAAACTTCATATCTACCAAAGATTTTAACATATTGTTCATGTATCAATTAAGTGCACATATGTTTTTATTCATTTATTATTTATTATTATTATTTATTCTTGTCATTTCATTCTCACAGGATGCTGTCTGGTTCATAAATTGGTATAACTATTTGAAAGTATCACTGTTTTAAATGTCAATTCCCTCAATTAAATATTTCTATTTCTAGGAATTTGTCCCACAAATAAATTCTAATAAATGGCCAAGAGAGCATAGCACTAGACAGAAAATGGCCCCAAAGCTCTGATTATTTAAGCAGGTAATGACTGAAATGGAAAACTTCCATTTCCCTCTGGGTCAATGATTAGAATGGGAAAAAGTTAATGACATTTTTATATCTTCTATTCACATATCTGGACTACTGTGATAGTTAAAAATATTTTATTAATGGTTTGGTTACCTTTGAATACTCCACTTTTCAAAGACCTTATGTGTACAACATATGGGACTCTATCAGTAGGCTCTATGGTGACGTGTCTTTCTCCCCATAGTATTGGAAGATTTGAAGATACCTGGAAAAGAGAATTCAAAACCAAGAATTATATATCAATATTTACATGAAATCAGTATAACAAGCCAAAAGCATAGGAAAAAACAGAATTTAAACACTTTCATTAACACTGTTCATTTTTAAATAAAAAGCAAGCCAAAAAATGCTACATACAGTAAAAGAAAAATACAGGACCTATGAAAAAATAGAATAAAAAAGATTCTTACAGAACAGAACAATGTTTATTTTCTGTGGCTACTCATAGTAAGATTCACTGATGCTTGGACAATCTGGGTATCTTTTATAGACCATTTCTCTATGCAATTTGATGTACAAAGGATGAACTATTTCAATGAATTTCTACATCAATATTAATAGAGCATAGAAAGAATATTTAAGCAACATACGTGCACAACTCTAGTTAAACCCAACTTTCAGCATACTGAGTATTTATATCTTGCCACCCCCACTGCCCAGTTTAACACTAATCTATTTTGTGTCTCTACAAATGTACCTATTCTGAACAATCCATAGAAAAGAAATTATACAATATGTGGTCTTTTCTGACTGGCTTTTTTTCACTTAGCCTAATGTTTTCCAGGTTCATCTACAGTGTGATACATATCAGTACATCATTTCTTTTATTGATGAATGGTATTAAATTGTATGATAGGGCACATTTTATGTATCCACTCATAAGTTGATGAAAGTTTGAGTTGTGTTCATTTTTGTCTACTATGAACAATGCTGTTACAAAAATATGTACATGTTTTTGAGTGGACATAGATTTTCATTTCTTACAGACATACATCTTGGAGTGGAACTGCTCAGGCATATAATAATTCAAATGTTTAAGCTTTTGAGTTACAGCCTTCTGAAGCTGGTTTCCAAAATGGCTATACAATTTATTTTTCCAACAAAAAAGTGTGATGGTTCCTATTTTGCTACATCTTCTCTCAAAGTGTTCATTGTCTGTTATTTTGATTATAGCCATCCTAGTAGAGGTATCTCACTGTGATTTTTATTTACATTTCCTTAATGACTAATAATATGGAATATCTTTTCACCTGCTTATTGCTCATTTGCATATATTCTTTGTAGAAATGTTTATTCAAATTCTTTGCAAATTTTCCAAAGTGTGTGACTTGTCATTTTATTATTGATCTTTACATACTTTAGAAATAAGCCCTCCCTGGTTGGTGTGGCTCAGTGGAATGAGTGCAAGCATGCAAACCATAGGGTTGCCAGTTCTATTCCCAGTCAGGGCACATGCCTGGGTTGCAGGCCAGGTCCCCAGTAGGGGGCACGCCAGAGAGACAACCACACATTGATGTTTCTCTCCCTCTCTAAAAATAAATAAATAAATAAAAATCTTTTTTTAAAAAAGGAAAGAAGGCCCTCATCAGATACATATCATGTGGATATTTTCTCTCTTTCTCTGGTTTGATGTTTCACTTTCTTCAAGGCATCATTTGAAGCACAATCATTCTAACTTTGAAGTACAATTTACTTATTGATTTGTCACTTGTGTTTTTGGTATCATATCTAAAAAATAATTGCTTAGCCTAACCCAAGGTCATGAAGAGTTACTGCTACATTTTCTTCTACGATATTTAGTTATATCTATTTAATTTTGATCTATGATCCATTTTGAGTTATCTTTTGCACATGGTATGATTTAAGGGTCCAAATTCATTCTTTTGTATGTGACTATGTAATTGTCTCATCACCATTTTTTAAAAACATTTTATGTTTCATTGAATTCTCTTGGCATCTTTGTCAAAAATCAATAAACTATTATTATAAGGGTTTATTTCTGGACATTCTATTCTATTCCATTTATCTACATATCTACCTTATGGCAGTAGCACACTTTCTTTATTAAAATAGTTTTATAGTTAAGGGTTTGTGGTAAGTTTTAGAATCAGGAAGTATGAGTCATCCAATTTTTTTCCTTATTTCACAAGACTGCTTTCTCTATCTTGTGTCTCTTACATTTCTATATGAATTTTAGGATTACCTTAACAAATTCTGCAAAAATGTCAGTTAGGATTTTGATATTGTGTTGAATTTGTATATCCATTTGGGTAAAATCGTCAGCATAACAATATTAAGTCTTCTGATCCATGATCGTAGGATATATTTCTATTGATTGGAAATTTCTTTAATTTCATTCAATAATGTTTTATAATTTTCAATGTAGAAGTTGTGCCCTTCATTTGCCAAACTTGCTCCTAATCATTTTTATTATTGTTGATGCGATTGTAAATAATTATTAATTTCACTTTGGATTGTTTATCATGAATGTATAAATGGTAGAATTTTTTATATTGATCTTATATATTGCAAATATTCTGAACTCATGTATTAGTTTTGATAGCGTATTTAGTGAATTTCTTATACTTTTCTATTTATAAGATCATGATATTTACAAAGAGATATTCTTTCTTTTCAATGTAGATGCCTTTTATTTCTTGTTCTGAACTAATTGCACTAGCTAATACCTTCTAGTACAATGCTCAACAAAAGTGGCAAGAGTGGAAATCCTTATCTTGTTCCTGACCATAGAGAAAAATCATTCAGTGTTTTCTCATTAAGTATGATGTTAGTTATGGGACTTTCATAGATGCCCTTTAGCATGTTTCAAGAACATGTGGAATAGTCTCCAGGACAGACCATGTCTTTGGCCATAAAATAAGCTTCAGTAAATTTATAAGGACTGACACCATACATAGTATGTGTTTTAACAATAATGGAACTAGAAATAAAAAATTAAAAAAAAAATTGGAAATCCTCGCCCTGGCCAGCGTAGCTCAATGGATTGAGCATGGGCCTGCAAACCAGGGTTGCCGGTTTGATTCTCAGTCAGGGAACAAGCCTGGGTTGTGGACCAGGTTGCTGTAGGGGGCATGTGAGAAGCAACCACACACTGATGTTTCTCTCCCTCTCTTTCTCCTTCCCTTCCCCTCTCTCTAGAAATAAATAAATATTTTTTTAAATGTGGGAAATTCTTAAATAGGTGGAATTTTATACAACATGGTATTAAATAACCAACATGTCAAAGAAGAAATCCCAAGGGAAATTAGAAAATATTTTGAGCCCACATTATTTAAATTATTGGGCATATTAAAATGCTTCCTTTCTTTTACTATACTTTCCAACTGCAGAATTTATTTTGTATATTTATTGACACTGCCTGTCTATTGAAACTTTTAATTAATTCTTCAGACTACTCTTTTTGGTTCATTGAACATACTTATAAAGGTTTTTTTAAACTCTTTGTCTACCGAGCCAGCTGTGGGCCCCTTCAGTTTCTAGTGAATGCCTATTTTCCTGTGTATGGGCCATACTTTCCCATTTGTTTCCTTTTGCTTTGCCTCATCAATTTTACAGTTTGTGTTGATAAATGTAAGTTATATATGCTAGTATAGCCATTTTTGAAATCAGATCACTTCTTCTCCATGTTTTGTTCTTTGTTGTTGTAGTGACTTTTCTGAACTAAATCTGCATTCACAGGAAACTGTGCCTACTGACATCCCTGCTTAATTAGTTTAGTGGTCAGAAATAATTTCTCACAGATTTCTTTAAATGCCTTGAAACAATACATCATCAAAGTGTGTTGTGGCACACTTTGACCACTTGGATAATTATTTATAACTGCCTTATTCTTCATTTCCAGCTCACACAGTGCCTCTGTGTCAGACAGAAATGAAAAAAACTAGCATCCTCTCAGATCTTTCCTGGGCAAGCACACAGCTCTGCACATGCATGTGGCCTGAACGTTCCCCAGGGACATCTCATTCCCTAGATTTTCCCTTCAAATGTTTGCCCAAACTCTCCTTGGTCATAACTGTTATTGTAGCTTCAGGCAACTGCAATGTCAGGCAATAACTGTTGAACAGTTTTGGCAGATGCCCTGAGGATAGAAACATAAAACTATTAGGAAGATCTGGGACACATGAACAGGATTATCAATACTTTAATAAAATAAAATTTAATAAATTTAATGGATATTATCCTTAATTATAGAAAGGGCTGTATTAAAAATGTACACTCTAGCCCTGGCTGGTGTAGCTCAGTGGATTGAGCGTGGGCTGGGAACCAGAGGGTCCCGGTTTGATTCCCCGTCAGGGCACATGCCTGGGTTGCGGGCCAGGTCCCCGTGAGGGCCATGTGAGATGCAACCATACATTGCTGTTTCTCTCCCTCTCTGTCTCCCTCCCTTCCCCTCTTTCTAAAAGTAAATAAAAATAAAATCTTTAAAAAAATAAATAAAAACTTATAGATACCATCTTCACCATAACAGCAAAATAAAATAACCGATGTTATGGAATTACAGTTTTCTTTAACCTGTTTTCATCAAACTCTTGAGAGGATTCATTGTTTACCAGTAAATTTGAAAGGGGAAAAGGAGTGGTAGAAAAATATTTGTTTCCTTATTTTTAAATAGTAAATCTAAGTAGTCATGATTTTTTTCCTTCCTTCCTTCCTTCCTTCCCTCCCTCCCTCTCTCTTTCCTTCATTTTAAATGCCACATATTGATTACATTTGTATCTGTTCATTAAATAAAACTTTCTTAAAAACTATTATGTGCTTGATACTATGATTTATGCTAGTTATAAAACTATGGATAAGCGAGACATGCCCTTTTCTCACAATTTCTAATCTAGTGGAGAATCATGAACAGGCAACAGCAATATGAGGCACATATGATGGTGAAACAGGTACAAAAATGCCATGAAAGCACATGAACGGTATCTACTCCAGGTTTACGGGAATGGGGAAGGATTTTTGAAAAAGTGTCATCTAGAACTTGTCCTAGACAATGAAAAGGAGTTCAACAAACACAGGGACATGGATGATAGGGAGTTGGATTGAGATTTTCAGATGGTAGCAGAATGAAATGTTCATATACAAAGGCCTAAGTGCTGTTGGAGCCAAAAGTGGCAAGAGATGACGCTGAGCAGGTAAGCTTTTGAAGGACAGTGAAAGCCACTTTGAGGAGCATGTACTGCATCCTGAAGGGAAGAGATGACATGGAAGAGTTTTAGCAGAGAAATGACAAAAAGAGATTTGTGTTCATACTATTGATTCCATCTTGAATCCAACAAGGAAGGAAGAAGAAAACCAAAGCACATATTTTCCAAGATCATAAAAAAAGCAGAAGGTAAATCCGGAGAATTTCCAAACTTTGGCAGTACCTTCTAAAACTGAATTCAGGCACCTGTAATGGATAGATATTTGAAGTTTCTTTCAAGGATTCTATTGAGCACACGAGAATTTGTAGATCAATATGGGAGTGGGGAGTGGAACATTTATTTTGTGATTGGCTGAAACAAATCAAGCAAGGAGAGCTAAGTATAAAACTCCATAAAAAAGAAATATGCAAATAATTATGAATTTCTTCACATTCTCACTATTATTCACACTGGTAAAAGACAGACTACACTTTTAGAACGTTGTGTTTATAGGTTTCACATCAAAATTTCAAAACTTGTTTAAAATTCTTTTGAAAATAACTTGTATTATCTTGTATGATTTCTACAAGTGAAAATACATGTGACTCAAATAGATTTTAATATGTCATATGATTATATACTAATATTTAGAAATGAAACTTGTTTAGAACTAATTCAGGTTTATAATTGCAATGAAACTTAATACCTGTTAGACTAACAAAAAGTAGAATTCCGAACATTCTTTATGTGTCATTGCTTCACCTAGTTAAATATAAGTAAATGATTTAAATTTTCATATAACTCAAAATACTACTAAAAAAATCTTACCTTGTATTTTACCACATCCTTTTCATAATTAGGCACCATTATGGTTCGATCTTCTCGGATCCCCACTTTACAGTTTGCAATGATGTGTTCCAAGGCCACGGGTCTTTTGCCAATCCCTTTCAAGGCAAATATATGCTCCATACCATCTACTTTATTTTCTACAGTAAGTTTGCCCTGTGATAAACAAACCAAATTTCAGCTCTTCAGGAGTCACAGTTGGATGCCATACAACCTCTACTGTGCTATTAATCTTGAATCTGAGTAATGAAATGAGCATTCACAGAGATGTCAGCCATTTATTCTTCTAGTTTATGTACAATACCTCAGCTGAAAGACTAACCTGACTTTCCTGTGGAAATCTCATTATTTCTCTTTACCTTTTCTAAATACAGAGTTTAGATAGGCATTCTGTTGCACAGCAAATACGTGCACGTTTATGTCCTTGTCAAATAAATATGTCTTCAGAAACTAATTTCTGAAATACCAACTTCCGTAATGAATAAAAACAACAGGAGCATTGCTTTTATTTTGTTATGCATTTTATATGAAAGTAATCTAGATATAAGTAATGGCAGCCAATAGCATTGCAATTTTCAGAACGCTTAGCCCTCAAATTAAAACATTTGTTAGAGTTTCAAGCAGAGTGAACACAAAGGATCAAATTCATGAAAATATAACTTATCTGAAAAAAGATTTACCATGAAGTATATAGGTTAATATAATACATTGTTTTATTGACACACTAATACTAGGAAAATAGTATCAATGAGTTCATACCATAACCTCACGTTCCAAAACAGGTTTGAATGTGAGAGGGTACTGTAAAGTTTCTCCTGGTCCAACAGATACTTCAGGAGGTCCATCAAATGTTTCTCCTTCTATAGTCACGCGAAATTTGCATTCCTTTTTTGTTTTATTAGTCTAAAAAGCATGAAAAAGGTAGATAAATATCAGAGAGATAATATATATGAAGTTGAATTACATATTAATTCTTGGTGCTTTTCATAAAATCATATATTGTATTTTTAAGTCTATCTCTTAAGATTCACCATTTTAAAGTCATATTTTGATAGCTGATAGTCACAACTATCAAAAATTTGAAGATGAGGCAGAAGAATGACTATATGCTTGTTCATTGTCATACAGGAGCCTTGCCTAATAGGTTGATCTATGAGTTATTTCATATCTAAAGAAATATTCCCTTGTTAGACTTACTAAGGGTTTAAATGGTAAAATGGTCTTGGGGTTACACATTTTACTCCTAATAAGGGGCCACAAAAAAGTGTTCTAACTGGTAGATTGCTTACACAGCAAAGGTAACATATCTCATCAGAGTGAGGTTTTATGTTTTGAGCAGACTTCTGTTATATCTCTAATAATTAAACAAACAAAAGACAATTTATCATTCAAAAATTAAAAATTCCTTATAATTACATTACCTTCTTCTACACTATATAATCACTTTGAGTGATAGACAGCCAAGCTACAGTCAACCATTGTTCTTAGTGCCCATAAACCCATCTTAATGAGGTCAAGATCACAATTGAATTTGGAGCAGAGTGAGTGGAGAGTCCATTACTGTGCTTGGTGGAGCTTTTGAGTGGGAATTTGATGATAGGTTAAGGAAGTTAAAGTGAATTTTTTACACAAGGAGATCCCCTTCATTTTTTTACACAAAGTGATTACCGTATTTTTTGGACCATAAGACGCACTTTCTCCCCCCCAAATTTGCGAGGAAAATGGGGGTGTGTCTTATAGCCTGAATGCAGCTGAATTATAGTCTGAATGTTATTTATGCTATTAAATATTTTACCACATTTTTTGCTTCAAATTTTTTTCATATTTCTTCCTCTAAAACCTAGACCTTATGGTCTTATGGTCTGAAAAATACGGTAATAAGGTGAATAACATGAAGACATTTATATTCAGGAATAAAGCTCTGACTTCAATGTAGAGAAATAAACAGGAACAGATAATGCATTTAGAAATCAGTAATAGTTCAAGATGAGAGGTTTGGAGGACTTTAATTGAGATGGTGGCAGTGAGAATGAAGAAAAATAAAAAAAAATGTACTTACTATTGGAATTTTCTGGGTAAGGGCTTGAAATGTGGGTGTTTCAAATTTAATTCCAGCGGCTGGATACTCATCAACCACCACACCTTCAACGTAATACAGACGCACATCATAGTTTGACACCAACAAAATTTGGCAAGGGTAGCGTCCAGGAGGTGCAGGAGTAAATCGTAAAGAAAATACAAAAGATCCATCTGGAACTACAAAAATAATTTTAAGATAGTTGAATTATTTTAAATGGTGTACATCTTAAAAATTATTTGGGGTAAAGCAATATTTAATATTATTGTATTTAATTGTATAATCTAGAAGAGACTAGTTTATGACAAGGTAACATACTACCCCCAAATCTTCATGGCATAACAAGCAAGTTTATTTGTCAATGACAGATAGGTTATTCATAGGTCAGAGGAGGGTCTTCTCCATAAAGTCACTCAGGGACCCATTCTGTGAAAGATGTACGGTCAGAAACACCTCTCCTCTCCCCCGACAGGTCAGGGGAAGAGGAGTGGCCAGGAGTTTGTTCATGGACTGACTTTTTAATGCTCAGCCCCAAAGTATAACACATTACATTTAGTTGGCCAGAACCAGTCCCACGGTTCTATCTAAATGAATGGGGGCTAAGAAATAAGACAGGTATATGGAATATTTGGTAAACATTATTGTTTCCCAGATTTCCATGACTTATGGGTGCTCTGTCCCATAACATTCAAAATAATTTGCAACCTGACCAACAGATAGAAATAATTCTTTTCTTAGTTAATAATCAAGGGAAGCACAAAGAGCTATGTCTAATTAATAGTTCTCATATCACCTTATTATGCCATTTACCTTAAGTTAATTGCTAATACCATTTCTTATGATGGTATGCTATCTATGCTGGTCCTTTCTTTCCAAGCAATACTACTTTTTCTCAAGAGATCAGCATTTTCTTATTCTCCAAAAAATGAGAAGGCCATTATAAAAATCTATCAACCCTAAAGTAGGATGCCATATAAGAATATAACAGAAATTTCACTTAATGCCAAAGTATTTAAGTAGAACATGAAAAACAAATGATAAAAAATATTTAGAAGCCTAATTCTGCAAAGAAGTTCTCTCAAACCAAGAAAACAAATCAAGCTTATCAACCAATGGACCAGACCGATATTATGACATTAATTGGTTATACTTTTAATTGACCCGCATTTAAGAACACAAATGTTAAAAATGGAAAACTTGTTTCCAAACACACTGAAGTTTTTACACCAAAAAAAGCAGCGCCTCCTGCAAGAATAACTGCTTTAAATCATTTCTCAAATAACTTGATGATCTGTATGTGTGTTATAAATTACATGTGATGTGCTATATATTATAAAATACATTAATTATGTATTATATGGCATATATTTCATGCTGTATATTATATGTCATATGTTATATGTTACATACTGTACATTCAAACATACTGTTAGTGGATCACATTGGAAATCTGTATTACATCTAACCAAATTCCAAGATTCTCAGCTAGTCTAAGGAGAGACAGTTTGTCAGAGTGCTGTTATTTTTATTACATCCTTTTCAAGTACAAATCAAATTTTAGAATAAGATTTCCTCTTGTCCAAAGGACTCCAGGGACACTTTATCATCTGTTATTCACTGATTACTTTCCTTCTGAAAGAAGTGTTTGTGTTGTGGCAACATCATTAGAATAAACCTGGTGAGATAATGATTTGATAACAATCTGTTGCTTTATTAACAGAAATAATGAAACCCCATTTTTGTCTTGCATGAAGAGACTGAAATGAAAATTCTTAGATTAAGTAATTTAAAGAACATTAAACAGCTTAGAATAGGAAATTTGAGCAATTCAACAATAATTATTAGTAAGCAATAATGGAAATGCACAAGTTCAAGTGTAAAGCATCTGTCAAAAGCTTTGTGTTACACACTGTTCCTTTTTTCCTAAACATATTCCTTTCCTAATGATATTGAGTCAAAAGTGAAAGCCAAGGACATTCTTTTTTTTTTTTTTTATTTACTGATTCTATTTTATTTCTGCACTTTTCCTTGATATTTCAAACATTTTTCCTTGGTACATTTGGATGCAATGAGTTTTTGGTATGTAAAATTGGTTACCAGATTCTTAAGTGCACATTTTCCAACTCGTGAAATGTTCATGAGCAAAGACCCTAAGTAATGCACTGTGCCGGCCCCTCTTCCTTACATGCCTGAAACCAAATCCACCATAATGTGGGATACGGAGGAAACATGGTTCTATTTATGGAGATATATTGATAAAAACAGTATTTGTTTCTTTCTCTTAAACATATGAAATAAGTTCATTGATTCATGCCAGAAACATAAGTAGGAATGTGTTCACATATTACTAACAAGAAGTCGCGTCTAGATGAAGGTGTGCATCAGCTAGTATCCGCATTTCCGTGGATGTAACATAATAGAGGTGGAAATTATCTTGATTTGTAGAAACATGGAAATTTTACTGGCCCCATTGTGCCACCATACTGTTACTCTCTAAGGAATGAGTTTTCTCAAAGTCCTTTCCAATTCTGCACTGTGACAGATACTATCTGCGTACTGCCATGTCCTCTTTCATTTAAATCTTCCCTGTAGGTCAACAGCTTTATGGAAAACTGTGATATTCTTCTTGAGGACTTACTATGGTCACAGGAGGGAGCTCACATGCACCAGGCCAGAAGTGACAATTAATGCCTACAGCTGCAGTCCTCAACAAATAATGTATCATATTGGTGAAAAAATTACCCACCTTCTTTGTCTTTTGGTGAGAATAACTCTGGGGTGAATTCTCCACTAACTCCTAGAGATCCCCAGTGAAACTGAAACCAAATAGCTCACATTGGCAACTGTTCATTTACACTCTCTTGAATGGGCTGTATCTCTTTGCTGTCTCTCACTTTCTCACACTCCCACCTACGGTTCCCTGGGATCACTTCTGAAACTACCGATCTCGAGACCTGGTCTCAGGGTTTGGGCTTCCCCCAACCCAACATACACCTGTACATACAGGAAAGAGAGCTTCCTGTCCCGGGCCTTATTCTGAATCTTCTCTGACACTCTCTCTACAAGTGCAAGGAGTAGGCCTTGTACAGGCCACAAGGTCTACATGTGTAGGCCAAACCCAAGGGCACAGGCCTACATGGAAGCCAGCCCCAGCCATATTCCAAGTTCATGGGATGCTGTAATTCACAATTCAAAGTGCTTTGATTGATCCCATCTCCATGGCTTGCATGGAACTTTTCCCAATGTCAATCCTCCCACTGTGAGACTCCCAGGATTGAACGGTAACTAAGAGGTGCCTATTAAGGGGAAGATGTGGACCAATAGTAGTTATACGAGCTGAGGTACCCACAGATTTGTACAACAGGAGCCTGTGTGGCACATGTCAGAGTTGAAAAAAGGAAGAAAACAGGATGAGCACCAGGCCAGGGCCCTGTTAGTTTGTGCTGTCATATTCTAGTGCAAAACTCCGAGGAAGCCAAGAATTCTAAATTCAAACTTGGTTCTTTCAGGTTTGTGTAAGGTAATACTTGTTAAAGTGAAATAATAGAATGTATTCTATTTAACACTTTGTTAGTTTGACTTACTACTTTTAAAATTCAGACATATGGTATGTGGGCTTCTATATATGCTTTTGACCTGGGCATTACAAATGTTAAAGACATTCTGGACCTGTCCCTTCATCCCTATTCTCCTCAGATGTGCTCACCTGGGGCCTTTTCTTTATAGGTGATCCTGGTAACTGTGGCAGCTGTCAGGGTTCTATAATTAAAGATAACCAAATACAGTGGTACATCGGTACCCATTGTTAATTTGTTCCAGAACTCGTGATGAGTGCCGAAACTGATGAGTACTGAACAATGAAACATTTTGTCTTGAGGGGCAGTGGTGTTGACTCATACAAGTTCTAGCAAGTGTAATGAGCCCTGACCAAGCGCCTAGTGCTGAAACATTTTTTCTCATCAAAATGTGACAAGTACAGGGTTTGACGAGTTCTGAAGCTGAAGAGTACCGAGGTATGACTGTATATCTAAATTTATCAGACTACAGTTACTGAGGAAAATAAAGGAACATAAGAGAGACTCTCTCCAATGAAAGAATACTTAATTTTACATAACGTTAGCTAGAAGAAGTCAGTGTAATCTACAGTTTTTGAAACAACTCTTAAAAACATGCTGTACTCAGATCCTAGAATAGGTCATGGTTATAACAATAAAAATCAATACCGCCATTTTCGTCAGCTATCCTTGCATAACAAAGTATACCAAAACCCACTGTTTAAAGAAAGAGCAATTTATTTGCTCATAATTCTGTGGCTTCACCTCATCTCGGGAAGCTTATCTGCTTCATGTAATATTGGATGGACTCTCTCATGAATTGGGACATCAACTGGAAATTCTGTCCATAAACTATCTAAACTTCTATGAGATGAGCCTATTATTTTTCATATACAGAAGAATTACTGGTAGCAAAAGAAGGAGGACTCTAATATACTAATGGTTATCAAATATCTGCTTCCTGCACATTCCTTAATAATCCATTGGCCAAAGCAAGTCACACAGCCGAAACCAGGGTCAGCAAAGGAGGAAAGACTACATAAAACATGCGTACAAGCAGACATAATCCACATGGGCTTTTACTGAAACAATCTACCCCTTAACTACAAAGGAAGAGATATGTATAAAACAGTAGGGTGAAAGAAGCAATCAACTGAGAGTTTAAAGTCCTGAGAGTTTAAAATCCTGTTTTTTAGTTTTAGTTCCTCTCCTGCACCGTGTGAGCTTGGGCAAAGAACCCAGATGTTTTTAGAGAGAAAGGAAGGGAAGGAAAAAGAGAAGGAGAGAAATATCTATGTGAAAGAGAAACATCAATCGGATGCCTCTCATACATGCCCCAACCCGCAACCTAGGATTCTGTCCTGACTGGGAATGGGTCAGGTGACCTTTAGCTCTGTGGGACAATGTCCAACCAACTGAGCCACATCATTCAGGGCTAGACTTTTCCTTTTTCCACAACTCAAGTTCTTCATCTGTGCAAAATCAAAGAGTGAGATTTAATCAGTAGCTTTCAAGCATTTTACTTTTTGGTTTGGAGGTCCTGTGTATGAACGATACCTAAGACAGAATCTCAGCATATGAAACTAATTAACATAGAGTTGATCTGGTTGAAGTAAGATGAGAAGCTAGAAGCTCCAATTCATATCCACAACCCCTGTATAGCCAAACCAAAGTACTTTAAAAGAATGCTAGAGTTGCCCGGCTCGTGTAGCTTAGTGGATTGAGCGCGGGCTGGGAACCAGAGGGTCCCGGTTCGATTCCCAGTCAGGGCACATGCCTGGTGAGGGCCATGTGAGAGGTAACCATACATTGTTCTTTCTCCCTCCCTTCTCCTCTCTCTGAAAATAAATAAATAAAATCTTAAAAAAAAAGAATGCTAGAGCTCTGTAGAATATAACTTGATGAATTTATCTCTTAGGTTTCTTTGTGCATCAGAAATGTGGAAGAGACTAAATATATATAGTGAATTGATCATTAACTTCTATAGTTAATTATTTAAGTATATTACTGGAAAGCAACAGTTAGAAGCTCTTAATTCAGAAGATGAAGTATCAAGAGAATGAACAGCTATATTTATATGAATTTATTACAAATTCATTTATACAAATTAATTTATAATAAATATTTATTTGTTCCAAATTCATGTATGAGTAATTGTATTTTCAGAGAATTCATTAGCCTATTTGCTAATCCTACTTTCCATCTGCTACTGCCAAGTTTTAGACTAGATTTTTTTTTCTATTCTACAAGTAAAAAGACAAACAAATACTAGTTGGAATTTTACCCATTTCAGTTCCTTTACTATGTTCTTATCAGCACATCTGCCTCACAAATACTCTGGTAAAGAGAGTGATAGATTCACTGTGTACTCACTGCTCATTACCGAGTTTTTTCATGTAGTGTAAAAAACATGAAGTGCGCCATTGATTTCATATTTATTTATTTTTTAACATTTTGGGCAGATATAGATTTCATATTTTAAACAAGTATTCACGATAAAATGGATGGAACTGGAGAATATTATGCTAGGCGAAATAAGCCAGGTGGTGAAAGACAAATACCATATGATCTCATCCATAAGTGGAACCTAATCAACAAAACAAACAAACGAACAAAATACAGCCAGAGACATGGAAATAAAGAACAAACTGACAGTGACCAGAGGGGAGAGGGGAGGGTGTTAACAGGGGAAAGGAGAAGGGTCATCAAAGAATATGGATAAAGGATCCATGGACAAAGACAATGGGTGGGGAGGACTGAATGTGGGAGGTGGGGGATGCGTAGGGCAGGGGAGAGTAATGGGGGGAAATGGGGACCACTGTAATTGAGCAATAAAAAAGGAACAATAAAAAAAACTCAGCAATTACAAATATTAGTGTGTGTTTGATTTATTTTGCAAAATGGTGTCACTAGTAGAAATGTAGTATGACATCATCTACTCAAGAAAACCATTTTCTGCCCTGTCTGGTGTAGCTCAGTGGATTGAGTGTGGGCTGTGAACCAAAGGGTTGCTGGTTCGATTCCCAGTCAGGGCACATGCCTGGGTTGTGGGCCGGGTCCCCAGTGAGGGCCATGTGAGAGGCAACCATACATTGCTGTTTCTCTCCCTCTCTGTCTCCCTCCCTTCCCCTCTTTCTAAAAATAAAAATAAATTTAAAATCTTTAGAAAAAAATAAAGGAGGGAAGTAGGAATCGAGGAAGGAAAAGGAGAGCTTGGGAGCTGTTAAGAGACTGGCATGTGACTTTTTTTCTCTGACCACTTCCAAATGGCTCAGACCCCTGGATTTCTCACTCCATGACGTTTCTAATTATCTCCAAGCAGAAAAGACTGCTTGTGGTTCCCTGTCAGGTTTTGCTGAAACGCAGTTCCTAAGCATCCTCGCAGATCCCCAAAAGCACAGGGGAAAGGACACAGAAAGGCACCAAAGTACTAAAGTAAGCAAAGGGCAAGAATTGTGCACTGTTTTCTCAGCAGAGCCAAGTTAGGCCTAAAAGGTACAGGAAAACCTAACCGTATTGTGTTGGTCAGGTCTAGCAGGGCCTTACTAATCACATTCGGTCTGCTGATCTCTCAATTATTGAGAGATGTATAATAAAATCTCCCACTCTAATTGTGGGTATGTTCATTTTTCCTTCCATATTTGCCAATTCTGCGTTATACCTTTTAAAATTATGTGATTAGGTGAAAAAAAGTTTGAAATTTCCTGTATGTTGGATTCTTTCTTTGTGTATTAATACATTTATTTGCCTTAAAGTCTATTTATTCAAATATTAATATATTTATGTCAGCTATTTTTTGATTTGTAAATATTTAGTGTAGGTTTTTGGATATCTTACCAGGTAATTTTGTAAACAGTATAAAAGTGAAACTGCATTTCACTTTTCTTTGTGAAAATATCAACTTTTATAGTTTAGTTGGTTTATATTTATCTTGATTAATGAAATATTTGTGTTTCATATCTCCTTACTACATCCTTTTCTTACATGTTCTCTGTTTTTGTATTCTATTTGGCTTATCAAGTTTTCCTTATTTCCTTTTATGCATTTTACTGGTTTAGAAATTAAACATTCTTTTCCTATATTTTTTGGTTTTCCCAAATTTTCAACATTCATACTTTATATAAAATGTCTTAAAATAGTTGAGACCTATTCTCTCTAAACATGAAAGCCTTACGTGCCTATAAAGGCAATAACCCACTCTTTATAAAAATTAATATTGCTGTCTTATGGTTGAATTTTCTTTGTTTTTTTTTAAGATTTTATTTATTTTCAGATAGAGGAGAAGGGAAGGAGAAAGAGCAGTGTATGGTTGCCTCTCATATGGCCCTCACTGGGGACCTGGCCCGCAACCCAGGCATGTGCCCCGACTGGGAATCGAACCAGGACCTTCTGGTTCCCAGCCCGCACTCAATCCACTGAGCTACACCAGCCGGGCAAATTTTCTTTGTTTTTATACTTCCTGAATTATTTTTTATTATTATTTCCATTGTGAATGCTGGCTGAAATTAATGCACATTTACCCATTATTTTATTAACCACTGCTCTTGGATCCCAATTCTTTCTTCCGAATTCAATTTCCTTCACCTATAAGTAGATCCTCCATTTGTTTTATTTGGAAAATATCTGTGAATTTTAAATTATTTCAGTTTCACTGTTAGATTGAAAATATTTTTATTTCAACTTTACTCTTGAGTGATAGTTTACTGGGATTTAAAATTCTACAGTGACAGTTAATTTCCTTCAGTATTATGCCTTAAGTATAATTTTTGTTCCTTTGAAAATGTCTTTTTCTCTTATTGTTTTTTACAATCTTTTGTCTTTCTCATTCTATTGTTATACTATAACCCATTTAGGTGTCACTCTACTACCTTCTGGCATTATCTTCTGGGATGTCGAGGAACATGTATAAAGGACACATGGGCAAAGCCAAAGGAGGGGTAGGATCGAGGGTGGGAGGTGGGGATGGGTAGGGGGAGGTTGTGGGGTGGGAATGGAGACAACTGTACTTGAACAACAGTTAAAAAATTAGGAAAAAAACTGCTTCTACCCTCTCGCTTGCTCCTATAAATAGCAGAGGGTTATCTTTCCTAGGTGGTCACCTGTACAGAGTCCCATTCCCCTTTAACTTTGCAATAATCTCTTAGATCTAAATGTGAAGGTAGCTCAATGCACATACCCGTGGGTCAATTTCCTGTATGGAAAATGTATCCATTCATTGGGCTGGATATTTTCTGACATCCACTAGCAGTTTTCAAATAGTGTAGGGGAAAATTTACATTTTAGAAAATTTCATTAACTTCCTGTTAATGAATAAACTCTACTCCCACCAACAATAACATGCACCACAAAAACCTGGGACTCTTCCCATCTCTGCCACCAGCACCAGATCCCACATGGCCTTGATAGAATGATGTTCCTCCACATTTTTCCCTCAAGCTATTGTCACTGGAAGTCCAGGGGGGTTGTCTTTTGAAGAGGGATGCAAACAAACAAGTAGTAATAAAGGGCCACCTTGGAACTTAGTTCACGTTTATTTATTCATTAGAAAAATACTTTAAAAATTCCACTATGTGCTAGGAGGTATGCAACAAGGAGGCACCTGCCTAGTTTTCTGGTAAGTGTAAATAATAAATTTCTGAGAAAAAGGCAGATCATGGGACTAAACTGCTCTTCATAGCGAAATTATGTTTTAATTGAGTATGAGTCGGCAGAGGATATTCAATGTGTTTTCCAGTCAGGCCACAACAGCTCAGTAATTCTTGGGAATTCCTCATAGGATTTATATAAATGGGTGACTGTTATCTTTTCTTTCCATTGTTATTGAACTTTTGAATTTTTATACGTCTTCATGGATTATGTAATGGAAAATTAACAGAGGGCGTTATCATGGAGTAGTAGCTTGACAGTATTTTTAACTAAGAAGTTTTCATTTTCATATAATTTTTTAAGAAGATCAAATTTTCAAAAGAAAAGAACTAAGATTTCACTTTCTAATTAACCCTTCCATGGGGAAGGAAGCAAGGGATTGCTGAAAGCAAATTAACTTTGTGCTTTTGCATTTTCAAGTCTGAATTCCATAAACTTTTCTAACTGTCTTGTATTAAGAATAAAATGTTTTGAAGAGAGTTGATTTTTAAGGTCCTATAGATTGTTTTACTACGTGTGCAAATTAGCTAGAATGAGCGGTTAGCAAACTAATGAACAGCACATTCTCTAGGACATAAACTAGGAGGAAAGGCCTATACAATTTTTGATTAAATGTCTCCTTAAATATATTGTTGCTTAGCATATGTTCACATTTGAAGACCTATAGAGAGAATAAGACACTGTTTAAAATTTAAAAGCTCACCTTTTTTTATTTTGGCAGGTTCTATGTCCATATATATAAAACAATAAAGGCAAAGTAATATATTTATCTAACTAAACATATCTTATATTAAAATTATGAGAATAAAGAATATACACAAGTCTTGGATATTACAATTATATTGACTAGGTTATAGCAGATTTTTTGACCTACAGTATATTTTCTTTGATAATATAGGACACAGTCATGTCTCATTACTGCAAAGTGCAGCATAGAAGGAACCTGGAACTGGCAAAAAAACCCCAAAAAACAAAAACCCTCAAATGTTAGGACAGGACACATACTGGCAACGGAGCAAACTGTGATCTCAGACCGTGGGAGGACACGCAGCGGAGGGCAGCCCGATCAGAAAGACGTATCCATCCAACAATAGTCATGACTTTGATTTTCAAAAGTCAGAAGTCAAATTCTAATCAGGTACGTGGACTGGAGAAAAGGGGAACTAGGTCAGGCTGATGTCAGAGGCCAATGCCACAGTCAAGAAAATCCCCAGGATCCTATGTCCAGGGGCAAGATTCTTGTCGGAGGGGCCTTGGGGGTCTACCACAAGCTGGATGGACAGAAAGAGCTTACCAGTACCCAGGGAGGCAGACTGGCCACACCCAGCCTGGGGGTTTAAGAAATCAAATAGAACCCTATGCCTATCCTGGACCGCACAGGACAGAGGGAGGTGCAACACAGGCAGCACAGGCAGCGTACGAATGAGGAGCCAGCGTGGTCAGATTTAACACTGGAACGGTGCTCATGAGACGGCAGGGATGACACAGGAGAGCGGCGGTCAACCCAGATGGGCTCCTATATCCCAGGTCTGCAGTAAGAACTGGCCCAGGGCCTGGGATGAGGCATGTCAGCACAGAGGGTAGGCGTAAGGGAAAGAAACTGCCCACTGCCCATCTTAAAAGCTGCTGACAGCTGCTGCGCACAGAATTCTTTGAAATATTAACATTCAGACAACATTGCTGTGTGGGATACACTTTATGTGCTTCCTGAGATTCCCTTGGTTCCACAACCTCCAGTGACCTCCACCGCTTGTCCTACCCTCCACTCCCTGCCTGAGGATGGCCGGTAACTTCCTGCAGAACTAGTGGAGCCAACCCCTTAGCTGCTGCGCTACAGACAGATAGAGAATTTCTCACTCCTCTTGCCATGGTAGGGCACGGAAGCTGGCATCCCACGGGGCCAGGGAATGCTACCTTGAAGCCTAGGACCATTAACTTTCATGGAGTAAAATGTGGCAAACAAGAACAGGAGACAGGAGGTGAACACGTAGATAAATTTCTTTTCCTTCCTCTCTCACAGTGATTGCTCAGGGGCCTTTCTTTCCAAATAGCTTTTCAAAAATGGCACCTGCTGAACGACCTGTGGCAGCATGTGTCATTCATGGGGGGAGTAGTAGACAATGAAGCAGCAGCTCATGCATGGCTCATGGCTTCACCTCCCTTTGTCCTCTTCCTTGTTTCTCTCTTTTTCTCACTCTCATTGCCTTGGATCTGCTGCACCTCCTGAGTAAAGCATTACTATTTCCTTCTATTCTCAGGCTTCGTTTTTTAGGGGACTCAAACTAAGACAATTAGGAACCTAAGAATAAAGGATAGCATGACAGTTTTCCACAGCATAGCATAATGCAAATGGCAGTAGACAAAGTATTTAGTAAACTTCAGTGTTTACTCAGGAGACTTGCGTACTTTTCCGTGGCCTCCCGAAGGAACTTAAATTTTCTGGGCCTGACTTTCTCCAGTTGTAAAATGGAGATGTAAAGTGGTGGCTTTATGCTGGGCAACAGTGCTTTCCTGGACTCTCAATATGTGGATTAACTACAGCAGTCACCTGGAGGGAACTTTTACAGGTTCCTCAGTCTCTTCCGACCTGGGATGATGCAGAAGGCCTAGAGCAGACTAGAATCTGTACTCTGTCAAAGGTAGCTAGCCAGCTGCTGCTGGAGCACACACAGTCAGTGTTAGCAAACCGTGGCAACATGAAAAGAGCCCAGGCTTTCGACTCTCTATTTCTGAAAACGCTTTAATTTGTAAGTGTCTAAAACCTCACTCAAACAAGCAGGAGCCCCAGATGTAATTCACTGATGTAATAATTGGCAGATACAAAGGAAAGAGCTGCCTTTACAATGACAGAATCTAGAAATCATGAAATGAAATCATGAGATTTTTTCTTTCTTTCTCTGCCTTTTGACTTAGCTCCTCTCAGTGCTGACCTCATTCTTGGAGACTCTTCTTGTTTACCCTTGCTTATCCTACCAGCTTAGCCAACCTGGCAGGACAGGAAAAAAAAGCCATCCTTTGCCCAAAATGCCTGCAAAACTGCCAAGTCTCACTCTTCCTGAATCAACTGTGGTCAACTCAAGCCATGAAATGATTTCTGTAACCAGGTGAATAAGCACCTCGATGGTCTGAAAGGTTAAGCAGACAAGCACTTAGCAGCTGGACTTGAACATCAGTATTATTATGGACCCAATACTGTTGTTTCCACTAGACTATAAACTTCCTGAGGACAAGAACTTAATCTGATTTCTGCATTCATTTGAATCCTTTAAAAACAAATTTGAATGAGTGAAACCCTTTTTAATCTTCAATAAAAGATAAAATAAAGTTTCTAAGAAATATGTTTTAATAAGTAACAAACATATGAAGAATGGATGAGGCACAAATATTACATTTAAACCAGTAATTTTTAGGACAAATTAAATGAAATGCAATACAGCTTAGATATGAATACAGAATACCAACTAAATTATTCTTATACATGAGATCATATGTAGTATGACCAGAAAAGTCAATCCAAACTATCATCCTTCACAAAAAATTTTTCCTAACTTTTCCAGTAAGCATTTCCAGTTCTTTCTCTCTGTATTTAGATTTGACAGAGTCACACAATTCCAGGTCAATTATTCTGGTAAAGATTTACATATTATTGTATAACAGTCATCTCAAAAATCACGATGTTAACTGTAAGTCTAAAACCTGTTTTTCTTGTTGGCTAGAAATGAAATGAGAAGAACAACATGACATTTCCAAAAGAGATTTCAGACAGAAGGGAGAAACTCAGTGTTTCAATCAGGTTATAACCCCCATTGGTGGGGGGAAAGAAGAAGTGAAGAAGAGTTATCCTGAAATGGAAAGAGAGGGGAGTGACAGTTGCCCCAGCTCAATCATTCGGCCACCATAGAGGCAGCTTGGGCTGAGGACAGATCACAAGAGCATGTGACTCAATGTTCTGACTCAAGCAAGGGATCTGTGAGCAGTGACATATCATTGTCAATTGAGGAGAATCCTTTGATCAATAAGACTGGACCCTGCACCCAGATGTGTGATTAGGGAAGGAGGGCAGAGGATTCAGTTACCGCCCAAGAACACATTCTCCAAAGCTGATTTATTTCAACCACTGAGATTAGGATACAAGCATTACAGAAAGCCCAGTAATCAATAAAATCGATCAGTGGTTGGACCTTGAAATTTGTAGATAAGGTATTCATGGTTTATATTGTAAGTGCCTGCTCACCTACCAACCACTGAAACTAACATCACTCCTTTTCACTCCATCACCAGATCTCCCTTTCTTACTATTACGTCCAGATATGCTTCTACATGAAATCCAACAGCGAGGTGCAATTGGGGCAGCCCTCCAGTGTCAGGGGGCACCTCTCTGAAGAAAGACAGGATTATTATTTCCTTTCACAAGAACTATCATCACAGCTCTGGCCAGGTAGCTCAGGTGGCTAGAGCATCGTCCCGATACACTAAGGTTGTGAGTTTGATCCCCTGGTCAAGGCACATACAAGAATCAACCAATGAGTGCATAAATAAGTGGAACAACAATCTCTCTCTCTAAAAATCAATAAAATAAAAAATGAACTATCATCACAGTATCTGTTAGGGTACTTTTCTTATTAAAACACAAAAGACAAAAATCAAAATGTTTTAAGAATGAAAGAAAATAAAAATTCTCTGACATTCTAATATTAATGGTAAAATAAAGAAAATTACTAATGTATGGATGGTAAATCATACATTACCATGGACTTATGCTGAAAAGAAGCTGACTTCAAATATTTTCATTGTGCTTTATTACACCTGTGTGTAATATTACAACAGAATATGCTACTAATTAACATTCATGCATTTGAAGGAGTATTACAATTGCCCACAGACTTAAAAACAAAATTCTATTTGACACTACTTTTCTACTGACTTTTATTTTTAAAAAATGAAAATAAGTTTTATACTCTGTTCAACAAAAAATAAAATGACGTAGCTGTGACAAGTAAAATCAGATTTTTAAACTGTGTAAGTACAATTAATTTACCTAATTACTGTCAAGGATTTCTAAGTTTCAGTATACTAAAGTTCTGTGCATTAAATTTTTTTAAAGATTTTATTTATTTATTTTTAGAGAGAGGGGAAGGGAGGGAGAAAGAGAGGGAGAAACAGCAATGTATGGTTGCCTCTCACATGGCCCTCACTGGGAACATGGCCCGCAACCCAGGCATGTGCCCCGACTGGGAATCGAACCGGGACCCTCTAGTTCCCAGCCCGCGCTCAATCCACTGAGCTACACCAGCTGGGCTGTGCATTAAATTTCATACACGTTAAGTAAAATCTGTTTTGAATTCCCGTGCACAAAAATACAGACTGTATTCATAAAATAAAAGTGCACCTGTATTTTAATTTTCTGAAAAATAAATAGCATTTATTATACCACAACCTTCAGGTATTAGAAGAAAAAGTGGTCGAACCAGAAGAAGACCATGTGATTATTTTTAATCAGATGTTATAGGGGTAGAAATAAGTGATTTAAAATGTAAATGGCTGAGAGTTATGAACAAAGTTGATAATTCTAACATCCAACATGTCAATCTAGTCACTAATAATTGGTAGACCATTTGAAATTAAAACTAAGAGCTGAACCCTGTTTACTGAAACATTATGAAGTCAAAATTTGGGTTAAGTTCTCATGTGGCTAGTCATAGTCCTCTATCTTACAACCACGTTTAGTACATCTAACTAGCTAGTTATCAAAAAAGCAATAACCTGAGTTACAAGATGGAATGAAAGAACGACCCACAGAGGTGTGGGAACCAATACTAAATGCCATTCAAAGCACATGGCCCAAAATGGCTGGCAAACACTAGGAACAATTTTGCATTGTCAAATTTCTAAAAGACAAGGACCTTTTTTATTGGGTTCACTGCTCTATCTCTGGGGCCTAAACACTGCCTGCACACACTAAGCTCTCAATAAACATGTGTTGAATAAAGTATCCTATCGCCTCACATCCTAATCAAAGGGGCTGAAGATATATGTTGAAGATAGAATTCTGTCACTAACTACTTAATTCTAATTCATTTGTTTAACCCCTCTGTGTTTCAATGTCCTCATCTATAAAATGGGGAATTTGAAATAAATCAGTGACTTTCGAAATGTATTCATGAGAGCCCCGGGCTTATGAGAATCTGCCTCATGAGCCACTGTTGGAAATACAGTAGGAGGTGGGGAAGGGCGAGCAGACAGAGTTCTGGAGCGTCTTCTTTAGTTTTGAACAGAAAGCTCTACATTTACCTAATTTATATATTATATGTTTCATAATATTTCAATCTGCATCCTAAGTATCTATTGTTATTGGTAATACACTCAATGGGTAAAAAAATAAACACCTTGGGAATTTAGAAAATGCTTTAAGATCTCACTT
>PVJI01020447.1:0-29006 GCA_004026765.1 Micronycteris hirsuta | reverse complement strand
TGGATCTTGGTGGAGACCATGTTCTTCCTGCAGAAGAAGGCAGGCAGGAATGGAAGGTAGGCAGGAAAGGGGGGGGGGGTTGCAGGGGCTTGTGGTGCCATGAGGGGCTGGTACCTTGCCAGTAGCCGGTGGGGACTAATGTGAGAGATGGGGCTTCCTGCTCTGGTCTCTTTCCTTTCCAGCAGGCCCAGGATGCTGTGAGAATACAGGTGGGGGGTCTTCCCTGCAGTGTGCGTGTACATAGGGGAAGCAGGCAGTTACCACACTGGGCACTCCCACCTTTCCCCGTAGCTTCACTCAGCCCCATTGCGTTGTCTGCTATTCCCAAGCCTTCAAACCTTAAGCATGTTTCATTTATTATTTTTCACTAACATGTTTTAAACACCCACTGTCGGCCAGGCACTGTGCTTGGCACTGGTGAACAGTGGTGAGTAAAGGAAATTACATTGCCCTTTGGTGCTTGTAGCCACATAAGAAACGATGGACACTTAACTAGTCAGATGAATACACATTACAAAGTTTAAGAAGAAACCTATCTAGAAACTCTTTTAAAGTTTGTCATCACAGATATTAACTAACTCATGAATCCTATTTGGCGTGGAGTTTCCCCAGGCCAAAGAACTTATATGCATGAACCACAGACACGGACTAAGGAGGGAGTGCTGGTGAGAGAGCGGATGGAGGGCGCAGGGGAAAGAGGGGAGAGAAAAATGGGACAACTGTAATAGCATAATTAATAAAATCTATTTTAAAAAATTCTTTTACACAAAATGTTTCTAAAACAATGACACAAACTTTTAATGTATAACTTGCTCACTCTATTTTAGTAGTGTGGAGTAAGTTCTAATGAACATGAAAGAAAGGTAAACATTAACTTATTGTAAAATTCCCTCAAAACTGACTTGAGAGGTGGGAACTAGTGTGAGCCCCATTTCATTGATGGGGAAACTGAGACAGGGAGCAGAAGTCTCCTGCCCCAAGTGAAAGAGTGACTAGGACTTGAACCTCAGGCTGTGTGAGCGGGGAACCTAAGCTTTTATCAGCTGTGCTCACCTACCTCCCCACCCCCTGACCTTTGACCCCTTCACTTCTGACCCCAGCCCTTCCACTCCCCCACAGCCAGACCTGAGAGAGACATGAGGACATTGTTGATGGAGTACAACCAGGTAGTCCGGCTAGGAAAGAGCTGCAGAGAATGGGGGAGACAGTGCCTGTAAGACCCCGGCCACCCCAGCTCTAGTGCCTGCCCTCAGCCCCCCTGGGTGCTGTCCCTCACCATCTCCAGCGTGGCCTCCTGTTCATTCCGGTTCAAGATGAAAATGCCTTCCTCTGCCCCTAGGATCAGGTGCTGGTCTGGGAGGAAAGGTCTGCTTCATCCAGGGGTACCTCCCAGACCCCCACCTGTCTGACCCCAACCACTGGCACTCTGTCCTCCAGCCCTGACCCTCAGTGCCCTAACCCACACCCGACCTCCACGCTCCCAGCCTGTGTCCCCAGGTCTGAACCGAAACCCCGACCCCGTCCCTCAAACTGGTCTCCTCACCCGCCTCTGCCTCACCACGTTCTGGCGGTTCTTCTGTCTCTGCCCCGCGCATCCTGGTCCTCTGTCCCCGCAGTGCCGACCCAGACATTGGACGCGCCTCTCCAGATAGCCCTCTAAGTTCTGTCCCGCTTTCCCCTCCCTAGATCTGGGCCCTGAAGGCTAATCCTGTCCCGGCATTGATCCTCACACTCAGACCCCCAAACGCGGCTTTTTCTGTCCAGCGTGACGCTCCCCAAACGCGATGCTGTTTCTTTAGCATTTACGTCTCACTGACCTTGTCTCCATCTCTTTGATCCCCAAACTCTGCCCCTTTACGCTACATTCTAATCCCTAAAACTCCTGACCCCAAAATGCTGATCTTAGTTCACCATTAACCTCCAGCTGTGGTTACTGGGGCCCAACTGTCCCCATCTTGTAGCCTAAACTCTGACCTTTCGTCTATTTCTGATCCTCAGAGCCCCCAAGCCCTAACTTCCTAGTTTTTACTCTCCAGCTCAACTTCACAGTAACCATCTTTGGCTCCCAAGCCCCACTTTAGCTCCAGGCTCCGTCGCTGCCACAGCTCTGCTCCTCCCCACCCTGTGACGACCCTTCCTGGTCCCTGCCTTTGTACTTTCTATCGTTGCCCCGCCCGGTCCCACCCCGCCTCTCTGCGACCATCCTGAACGCCCACCTTTGGTGGAGGGGTGTGTCCAGGCCGTGGTGCTGTGAATCCGGAGGGGGCAGCCGTTGAACAACTTGACAAGAAGGGCACATCCCTAGGCAGGCCGTGGGGAGCACGCACAGGAAGGTGCGGTGGTTAGGACTCCGGCGGAAGAACGCCAGGTTCACATTCTGCCTCGACCTCCTCAAAGGTTTATAGCCTTGGCAGGCTCCACACCCCTCTCTGCTTCAGTCCCCCCCTCTGTGAAATGGGGGATAGTGTCTACTATCTGTGCAGGTGTCCACCACGTGCACACATGAGATTGATGCCTGACGCAGAGGGTATCTGCTCCACAAATGTCACCTATAATCGTGTTACTCTTCCCACCCCCACCTCACCCGACACCCCCAGGCCCCCCTCGAGGTATGAGCCCCCAGCACAGCTGGCCTCACCTTTCTCTTCATCTTATCCTTCTTGGGGGGCAACAGTGGGGGCTGGTCAGACTCTCGCGGGGGTGGGTTCCACAGTGAGGGTTCTGAAATGGGATGGAGGAAAATCAGCTTCCAAAGCCCCCCACCCCTGCCCACCTCCCGCCCTAGCCGTCCCCATTACCTGAATGGGCAGTGAGATGGGGGCTTCGGGTGGCTGGGGGAGGCCCAACATGGGGCGTGCGTGGGGGAGGACCACTGGCACACCGAACCAGCACCCCCGGACTCAGCTGCTCCTCTTCCCCCTGCCCCCAGGGACCCTCATCCGATGGAGAACGGAACTTGGGCTTTGGAAACAGAGAAAGGGGGTGGGTAACACATTAGATGATCGCCGATCGCCGAGAGGGCACCCTGCCACCCCCCTGCCTCGGCCAGAATTGAAATTTGGTCACAACCCTGACAGTCTCTGCAACGTCCTGCCACCACTCCAGCCTTCCCCTCCACCCCCACATCAACACACTGCAGCAACTAAAGGGTTAATGCTGGGCGCACCAGCTACTGACCAGTGTCCGTCAGGCTAAATATTGGTTCAGGGATGCTGCTTCCACACCCCGGTGTGCTCATGCCCCCACCTCCCAGACTCCTGCCCCAGAACGCCCAGTATCCCAGCATCTAAGGACTGTGACCTCCTGGCCCCCAGCCCCTGGCTCTGACCTGGATCTCACCTTGGGGGGCAGCGGAGGAGGTGTGTCTTCTGCAGGGGTGGGGCTGAAACACAAAGACAGGATAAGCAGGTGGAGGTGTGAGGAACAAGGACGGGTGGTTCGGGGCTGGCGGTCTGAGCTGGGAAGGGCGGGGACTGGAGCTGAGGACCAGGGACGGATGAATCGGCATGACGACAGCAAGAGCAGCTCTCAGAGACCGAGTGCTGACACGGCAGCAAGTCTAAACCTTCACGGCCAGCCAGCGACACAGACCATCTGCGCTCCTGGGGTCAGCTGCCCACCTGGTCTGCCAGCTGCCCAGCCACGTGTGTGCCGCCACAGACACCATGCGGGCCCTGGCACTGACTGGCCTGCAGGCTGGGGGCTGGGCCCAAGGTCTAGCAGGGGGGATGTTCCCAGGGGCCAAGGTTTAGTCTGAGGTTCTGTGAGTAGATAAGGAAGGATGAAGTCCTGTGGCTGGAGCCTGGGGCTGCAGTTGAGGTCTGGGGGTTGCAGCAATGTCCCGGAGGGGCTGGGACTGGGGTGTGGAGGAGGGTCCAGGGCAGAGCCAGTCAGATGAGGAAAGAGCTCAGGCTGGAGCAGAAGGGATTCTGGAAGGAACGGGGGTTGAAGGCAGGTGGGGACTTAAGTTAAGATTCAGGTCAGGGGTCCTACAAGAAGGTGGAAGGAAGGTAGGGACTGGAGTTAGGGTAGGGTTGCCAGTCAGGCGTCCTGTCCAAGGGGAAGGTGAAGAGCTGAGGGTGGGTGGGGTTAGGGAACAGGGGTAGGGGAGGGAGGAGAGGATGGGCTGGGCTGGGGGTTATGGTGGGGTCACAGGTTGGGGTGAAGAAAGGTGGGAGCCGCACTGAGGGTCCAAGTCAGGGGTCGGGGAGGAGCGGTGGAAGGAGCGTCGGGGCTGAGGTTGGGATGCATGTGGAAGCAAGGCAGGGGTTACAGACACGCAGGGGCTGGGCGAGGGCCTGAGGAGCAGAGGGTCCGGCCGCTCTTACATGTCCACGTCGTCATAGTCATCGTCGGACTCTGACAGGTGCTTCCTGAGGAGTGACAGGCGTGAGCCTCGGGCAGTTTGCACACAAACCCTAGCCCTTCCCCTCCCAGCCCGAGGCCCCTGACCTAGGACTGCTGCTCCGGACGTCTTCGGGGAGCTGTAAGCGAGCCTGTGGGATACCAAAGGGTCAGCGGTGGCCTAGGGGGCGGGGAGGGTGTCTGGAGCCAGTGGGGTCAGGGAGGGGCATCTCACAGTGCCAGTTGTAGGTCTGGACTCCATTCCTCTGAGCTTCCTGAATTCCATGTGCTGCCCTAGAAGTTGGGGGGTGGGGGGCAAGGTAACATGCAGTGAGCTAGGGAGATGGACTTAAAAATAGAGTAAAATTGCGGGTCGGGGTCAGCATCTTAGGATTGAAGCTGTCCCCTAAAGGGAGGGGTCTCGGTTTACAGGGGTCTTATTTGGAGGTCAGGGTTTGGGATTAGGGACATGGGGGCTCCAAGCAATGACAGAGTGTTCGGTTTCGGGTTCCACTAGGGAATAGGGTCTGCCGTATTTCTGAGGTCTCCCTGGGGGTCAGAGGTGATGGGAAGCCTGATGGGGTCTGTTTGTAGGTCAGAGGAACGGGGCCTCTGCAGTCACCTTGAGAGGTCAGGTAGTAACGAGGTTCTCTGGGGTCACTTGTGGGTCAGAGGGTGGGGGGAGGGGTCTCTGAGGGTCTGTTTGGAAGTGATGAGTGATGTGGGGGTGAAGAGGGTCTCTTGGATCTATTGTAGGGTCAAGTGTCCCCAAGTTTGAGGACTGTACTCACGACAGCAATCTGCATCTGGAACGCCCAGCGAGCTGGATCGGTGTGTGGATCTGATCCGTCGAGGGATGGCAGGGGGTGGCTGGGCAGGGCGGCAGCTGCATCAGCCCACGGTCCGCCAGCAGCCCACCGCCCGCCAGCAGGTCACAGCCCTGTGGGTTCAGCCTGGAGCCCTTGACTCTCCTATAACCTCCATGCCCCCAGCACTGTGCCAAGCCTCCCACCCTCCTTCCCTTTTTCCTCCCACGAGAGGCTGCAGGAAGGTATTCCAGGTAGGGGGCATGGCCTGAGTGAAAGCTGGGAGGTTCCAGGGCTTCTGTCAGCCAGAACCCCTCACCTCAGGCTCCTCGTCTTCAATCTCCCCAACAGGGGCCCCCTTCCCTGGGTTCCTCAGTTTGTCGAGAAGATCTAGGATCAGGCCTCTGTGTAGGCCGGGCTGGGACACCAGCTGATGCTAGGGGAGGGGAGGAGGGTGTCAGCAGGCTGAGGGCTGGTGTGGAGGGAGACATTGGGGCAGGGGCTTGAGAATCTGTCCAGGGGAACGGCGGGAGAAGGTGGGAAACTCTGGGAAACCAGCAGAAGCCCCGGGAATTCTGAGGAGTTTGAAGGAATTAAAAGAATCTAGGGATCCTGGTGTGGGGGTTGGAGAATTCTGTTCCAGAGTACACCCAGGGACAGGTCTTGAGGCCCTTGGAAATTTGTGAGTTTTAACAACTCAAGATATCCTGGAAAAAGGGTCTGGGGTACAAGCTGGAGTGTCTTTGGGGGGTCCTGGGCAACTCGAGGGACTAGGGACTAGGGCCATGGGGTTCTGTGGAACTGAACCACCAATGTTCTAGGGAGCCACGTGGCCCTGCACCATTCTGGGGTGAGAGTCTGGGAGGGTTTCAGGGAGGGCAAGTTTACACTGAGCATCTTGGTGGCACCAGGTCGTTTCTTGGGGCTCTTGGTGAGGGTGACTTTGACAAAGTTGTGGAAGGCAGCTGACCTGGTGAGGAAGCAGCCAAGTTCTGGGGTAAGGCAACCAGACACTTCCCATCAGACCATCAGTCCTGGCTCGGCCCTCCCTCGTCTCACAGCCCCTACCATTTGCCTTTGTCCTTTAGCCGGGGCGGCTGGTAGCCACTCTTGGTCATGAGGAAGAGAACTCTAGAAGAGAAGGAGAGAACATGGAGTCCAGACTCCTAGTAGGGGCAAGAGGAGCCCCCAGTAGCAATGAAGTCGGCAGAGAGCAAGTGAAGAATAGAATGAGAAAAATGCTTAGGCTTTACCACGCCCAGGGACACCCTCCCAGGGCACACCATGTATCCCATTACGTAGCAACGTGAGTCACAGAGGGAGACCTGAGACGGGGATCCCTGAGATGGGGGTTCCCGGTGCGGAGGGCCAAAGAAAGGACACTCTGGATTGAGGGAATCCTCAGGGGTCTCAGACTGGGCTCAAAGGAAAGGGGGTCTCCCGTAGGGGGATCTCGATGTGGGAAGCGGGTTGGTGGGGGTGTTTAGGGTCAGGACTGGGCGGGGTCTGTGGGCCCAGAGGGACCAGCCACACCCGCCTACCTGAGAGGGTGCACGTCAAAGAGCGGTGGCTGTAACTCCGCCAGTTCGATGGCTGTGATGCCCAGGGACCAGATGTCACACAGCTCGTTATATCCCCCCTTCAGGGCCACGGCTGCCACCTCTGGAGCCATCCTGCAGGCAGAGTCCCTCAGAGAGCCCGGAGTGATGTAAGAAGGGGGAAGGGAGACTCCTGGGTGTGGGCAGTGGGGAGAGGAGAGAGACGGAGAGAAAGCAGAATGGGGCAGAGAGAGCCAGGTGCAGAGAGACTCATACAGATGGAGAGAAAGAGACGACAGGAATACAGATTAAAGAGAGAGACAGCTAGGAAGACAGACAGTCACACACTGGGACAGGAAAAAGACAGAAATCAACATACAGGGAGAGACAGAGAGATCGGGATAAAAATCAACACAGAGACAAAGAGGTGGAGAGGGGCTCAGGAGACCAAGATCAGGAGAAAACTCAGGAGGGAGGTGAAGGGAAGGGAGAATGTTCAACAGAGCAAGTCCGAGGCTGGGCGAGGAGCCAGAGGAAGAGCCCCAGAGATCGGCTGGAAAAAGTCGCCGCCACCAATTCTACCCACAGCCGCCTGCCAGGCCTCCCTCACCAGTAGGGTGTCCCAATGAAAGAGAGGCGTCGAGCCAGCGTTGCACCGATCTGGGCCGAGATTCCAAAGTCCGCTGGAGGCAGAAGGAGAGACACAGTGTCCTACGGCCCTCTATCCCCTCCTGCCCTCAGCTGGCCGCCTGTCTAGCCCCCGGCCACACTCACCCAGTCTGACTTCCCCGGCGTCATTGATGAGGATGTTGGCTCCCTGGGGGAAGGAGCAGGGAGTGGAGGCTGTCAGAGACCACCGTCCCCTAGCCCAACGCTGCTCCCACTCCTTGGCCCTCAAGCCTTCGAAATACCATTCCTGTCTCCTGGGCCTCCCACCCTCCAAGGCCACCCTTCTGCCCCAGACCACCTTGATGTCCCGGTGTATCTTCTTCTGTGAGTGCAGATAGGCCAGTCCCTGCGGAGAGGGGTGAACATGGGGCTGTGAGGGCCTGGGGGCTGGAGGAGGACCCTGCCCCCACCCAGGCCCGCCAGGCCTTTCCTTACCTGGAGCACTTCTCGGCAGACATAGCTGATCTGCAGTTCTGACAGGGGACCTGTCACTGCAAGGGGCACCCCAGCACAGAGTTAGCTGGGAACCAGGAAACCTGACCCGGGGAGCCCCTGTTCCCGGCCCAAACTGTCTGAGTGGGTGCCAAGTGGGGAGGGAGGGACAGGATGAGACAAGTGGGAGGGAAGGCGGCAGGGTAGTCAGTGATAGAGAGAGGGAACCAGAAGCCAGAGGGAGACAGACTCATTCAACAGACATTTACTAGGGGTCCATTGTGTGTCAGGCACTATGGCAGGTACTGGGGACACAGCTATGAATGAAAGAGACAGATCCCTACCCTCGTGGAGAGAACATCCAACAGTAAACCAGATAAGTAAGTAAAACACACAGTACACAAAATGCCGATAAATAAGAAAAAGCAAGAAAGGACAACAGGAAATATGTGGGAAGGCTGTGACATTTTACAGAGGCTGGTCAGGGAGGCTGCTCTGTGAGGGTGACGGGGTGAAGACGGGAGCAGGACGGGAGCAGTCCTGCCTGGAGCAGGAGCCAGAGCCAGCACAGCCGACGGGAGCTGGGAGGGCACCTGCCGGGTCTGCAAAGCAGCCAAGTGGGTGGGCGGAGGGGAGACCGCAGACGAGGTGCTTCGGCTTGGAGTGCGGTGGCGGTCGGTCTCATGGGCCACCGTGAGGAGCTTGGGCTTTTCAGAGGGACATGGAAGCCATGGGGGGGGCTCCGAGCAGGGGGTATGGTACCTCGCAAAATGAGGACGAAAGAGACAGAGACAGGTAGAGAGCAGGAACAGATCCAAACTGAGACAGAGAAAGCAAGATGGTCAGAGACCAAAAAGTGGGAAGACAGGCAGGTTGCAAAGGGAGAGACACAGAGGGTGGAGCAGAAATGACAGGTAGACAGAGACGAGGTCTGACAGTCTGACTTTGTGAGTCACTGCCTCTGTGGGCCTCGGTTTCCCCATGAAGGACTACTTTTTTAAAGATTTTATTTATTTATTTTTAGAGACAAGGGAAGGGAAGGAGAAAGAGAGGGAGAGAAACATCCATGTGTGGCCGCCTCTCGCATAGCCCCCGCTGGGGACCCAGTCCACAACCCAGGCACGTGCCCTGACTGGGAATCAAACTGCGACCCTTTAGTTCGCAGGCTGGTGCTCAATACACTGAGCCACACCAGCGAGGGCTGAAGGACTTTTTTAAAAAAGATTTTATTTATTTATTTATTTATTTATTTATTTATTTATTTATAGATATAGGAGCAGGGAGGAAGAAAGAGAAGGAGAGAAACATTGATTCGTTGTTTCTTGCACTTCCCCAAACGGGGGTCTTGCCCGCAACCCAGCCATGCGCCCTGACCAGTGACCGGTGACCTTTCAGTTTGCGGGATGATGCCCAACCCACTGAGCCACACCAGTCATGGCCCCACTGAGAACCTCTTAACAGACTCCTTCCTTTTCTAGTATTTGAGGTGTTGGGCTGGAGGGATCCAGGGAGGTGGTAAAATACAGAGGTGGGCATCAAAAATTGAGAGGCGATCAGAGGCTACTCCACCCCACCCTCAAATTCTCTGAGAGTGAAGAGCAGTCTGAGAGAAAGAATCAGAAATTCATTCACTCTCCCATGGAAATGGGGGCACCTCCTATGACTCAGAAATGCAGAAATTCTCAAACACCAACAGACCTTGGTGAGAAGACGCAGATGTGGAGGAAGATGGGGAGGGGTGAGCAGAGAGACCATTGCATACAGAAAGGCTGGGGCTGTCGGGCCCTGGTGGGGAGGGCCCAGAGCCCACTAGGCAACCCCAGTGCCCCCAGCATCATCCAGGCCAAGGCCGAGGCCAAAGGAGGGGCTCACTGGGTGAAATATGGACTAGCAAAACAGTTCCAGGGGACACAAATACAGAGAGACAGGAGAGGCGGATTGAGGGGTGGGGGCCGCCTGGGTCCGCTTGCCTTTCCACTCACCTTGGTAGACGTCCTGCAGAGAACCGGCCCCGCAGAATTCCATGCAGATCCAGAGTTTTTGCAGCCTACAACAGTGTAGCAGTAACAACAACAATGACGACGACCACAACAATAATAGTAACAGCAGTGAAGTTCTTTCTCACTGCGCAGCCCCCGGTTCACTCTCTTGCTCTGAATGTTTCATGGAACAGCTGTCATCTCTCTAACTCCCCTTGCCCATGGGGTAGAATCGCCCCACTTCCATTTTACAGTTGGGGAAGCTGAGGCTCAGAGAGGAAATGTACGATCAGGATCCACTGGCCTCAAACCCGTGTCTTTGGGCTCCTAACCCAGGGCACCGTCTGCTGTCCCATGCTAAACACAGGGCAGCGATCTCTCAGGTTGAGGAAATTCAGAGGGGAGACAGAGGCCCAGGGTGCCACGTCTGAGAGGGACAGAGTCATTATTGAGGCATCTGGGATATTAATTAGGGGGTCAGAGGAATTAGGGGATCCTATTAAAAGAGCAGAGAATGAAACTAAGGGCATGATAATAATGAAAGATTCATTTTCAGGGACTTAGTTTCAGATTTGGTTACTATGAAGAGATCAATTTTGGGACCCCCAGTTCCAAATGGGAGTTCTGAACTGGAGGTTAGGTTAGGGGATGCTCTGGTCAGAAAAGTGGAACTTTGGACTGGGGATCAAGTTTCGGGTGACTCAGTTAAAATGGGGGTCCATGATGGGAGGTCGGGTTGGGGGGCACCCTGGGTATAAATGGGGACCCTGAGGTAGGGGCTGGGCTGGGTGCAGGGGAGGTCTGAGGCTCATTACCAGAGATAACTCCCATGGTAGGCCACGATGTTGGCGTGCCGGCAGGTTTTCAAGATGAGGATTTCCTTCTGAAGTGTGGAGACATCGTCATCTGTGAGGAGGGGTGGGAGAGAAAAGTCTACTGCAGGGAAGAGGCATGGGCCGATCCCAGTGCCCCAGGAGGTGGAAGGGGGTGGGGAAGGAGGTCCTGAATCCTCTCCTCACCGGGCTCCATCTTCACCATCTTCAATGCCATCAGGTCCCCGGTCACCTTGTCTCGGGCCTTGTAAAGGGGAAGTTGACAGTCAGGCAGGCTCCATTCCCCTGAGTTCCTCTTCAGCATCCCTGAGCCAACATCAAGGACTGGGACCCTTTCTCATCCCCTTCCCTTCTTGGGCTTCACTCCAAAGGCCACTGCTTGGAGGGTGATGGAGAAGGAAAAGGGTCCTCACCTTAAAGACTTCTCCATAGGTGCCGCCACCCAGCCGCTGCAGCAGGTCGTAGTGGTCCCGGGGGTCCCTATTAAAGATGTCGGGGTCCATTCCTGGGAGCCGGAGCTGGGCCTGTGCCCAGGGGCCAGCAGGGCCTCAGAGCTCTAGAGCTGACACCTCCCTCCCTCCCCACACGCCCTGCACCCGCCTTGCCTCCACTGGCTGCGGCCTCCCCCTTCCCCACTCTCATTTCCTGCCCCAGTGCAGGGCTGTGCAGCCGGCTCCACCCCCTGTCCCCTGGGCCCTGAGAGCCTGTGAGGGGCAGCTTGCAGTGGGACCCAGGGGACCCCTCTCCACCTTCAGGGCCCTGGGCTGAATGTAAATCAGATGCAAACTACCTTAAGTGTGATCTGGTGGGTATCTCAGCACCCCTACCCCCATTCTGGGTGGTGGCTAAAAACCACAGTTGAACTCTGCTGAACGAGGGTTTGGCCACAACCCAGAGATGGCAGGTCTGCACAGGGATGACTATTCAGTGTACATTAATGTTTACCTTGGGCACCGACATGCACTTAG
Organism: Micronycteris hirsuta; assembly: GCA_004026765.1. NCBI lineage: Eukaryota > Metazoa > Chordata > Mammalia > Chiroptera > Phyllostomidae > Micronycteris > Micronycteris hirsuta. The sequence goes on along the minus strand of PVJI01020447.1, from coordinate 17,437 downwards.
TGAAACTCCCCTGTGCAGTGCGAAGACCAGTTGGGTGCACATGCCTGGATACACATGTGCACAATGTGTGTGTACCCAGAGCACATACTTCCACATATGTGACACTTGCCTGAATGCCTACAAGGAGCAGAATCTGTACCCACATTTCCTGTACCCACATAAAATTTATTTCTGGAGAGGAAGGGAGGGAGAAATAGAGGGAAACATCAATGTATGGTTGCCTCACATGTCCCCCACTGGGGACCCATCCAGCCACCCAGGTATGTGTCCTACTGGGAATCGAACCTGCGACCTTTTGGTTCATAGGCTGGCACTCAACCCACTCAGCCACACCAGCAAGGGCAAGACAGAGCTGTACCCACATAACTTTTGACAGCACACATGGGGCACTCGACTTCACCCACAAGACTGTAGTCTGCGGACAGGGTGCAATTTGGCGAGATTCAGGAGCCCCTCACCCCCGCGGGGCAGATTACTGCAACAGCTTTGCAGGCTCCTACCCCAGCAGTTAGGGTGGAGCGTGGGGACCAGTTTCAGTACTTGAAACTACGGAGCTCAGGATCCTGCCTCACGGGGCCAGGCCTGGGGCAAAGAGGCCCTCGAAGCTCCGGCCATGGCCCAAAGAGACGACTGCTACGCGCACTCCAGTAGTTTTGTGAGGTCAATGCCGCGAGCAACAAGAAGTGCGCCCCCTCCGTCAGAAGTTCGCCTCCTTCCCTGCGAGTTCGCGCGCACACCCTGGGAACTAGAACGCGACACCCGGGAACAGCTTAGCCCCGCCTCCTCGCCCGGAGACGGCGCCGGCGCGCTCGGCTAGCCTGTTTTTTTTCTCAGGCCGACCGCGATCAGGTCCAGTTCGAGCGGTGCGTCCGCGCACGCGCCAACTGCGCGCCCGGGGAAGAAGTCACGGGGCAGCCGGGAAGTATGGCAGCCGCTGCCAGAGCCTCCCTTTTTAGTGCCTCTGGGGCTGGGGCCAAAACAACGACGTAGTTTCCGTTTCCGCCACCTCTTCCTCTTCCGGTCCTCGAGGACACCGCACCGGCCGCATTTTCGGCCCTATACCCGGTGTGGGAAGCGACAGCAGTCATGGCGATGTTTGAGCAGATGAGAGCTAACGTGGGCAAGTTGCTCAAGGGTATCGACAGGTCTGAGCGCGGTCGGAGGGAGCGCTTCTGGCCCAGCGGGGTGGAGGAGCGGATTTCTGGAGATCTCGAGTGGTGGTCACAATCCTGGGCTTGCCCTGGGGTGGGACTTTCCCGTCGTCTGGAAGAGGCGTTTAAGGAAAACACCGCTGCTAGCGCCTAGCGGCAGGAGATAGCCGTGCCTACCACTCTTCTCTCTCTGATTGCCTTAAGGCCTCTCCCTCCCGCCTCCTTCCCTCAGCCTCTCACTGTGTGTCTCAGTGCCTCTTCATCTCTCCCATTTTTCCTCCCTCCTAGCATTCATTCAAAACATGTTCCCTAAAATCTACTGTCAGTGCTGGGCGGTGTTGGGGACCAGAGGTGACGCAGACAGCTGCGGGCTGTACGTTCTCTGTTCAGAGTCCAGACAACACCGATAGTAGAGAGTGGTAGCTGGGAGCAGTCAGAGCTGTGATGGGGGAAGCAGATAGGAATGGGGAAGCTAGGGAGGAGAGGGTGGGCCTAGACAGGGTGGCTGTCAAAGATGTCCAGGAGCCCAGGCATACAGGCTGCAATGAGAGGCTGGGGAGGCATCCTAGGCATTAGACCCAGGGCTCTGATGGGGTTTAGCGCTCAGGCTCAGGTTTGGGATATGGATGAGTTTTATTATTAGAGCTTACAGAGCTGATTCAAGGCTTGGGTAGAGCATGTGACCAGTGCCAAAGTTAAAGGGAAGAAGAGGAGAGAGGAGCAGGTTACTGTGCCCACCCTCTCCCATCCCCAAATAAAGGGGCTGGCCTTAGCTCCTGTCACCTCTCTGCTCATCCATCTTGATTCTTCTCTCTAGGTACAATCCTGAGAATCTGGCCACCCTGGAGCGCTATGTGGAGACACAGGCCAAGGAGAACGCCTATGATCTGGAAGCCAACCTGGCTGTCCTGAAGCTGTGAGTGTCTGCCCCCAGCCCCAGCCCCATGCCTGTAGCCAGCAGGGTACCACTCCCAACACTGGGTGGGGCAGGAGTTGGGGGTAGCCTGCAAGATGCAGTATCTTTTTTTTTTTTTTTTTTTAAGATTTTATTTACTCATTTTTAGAAGGAGGGGAAGAGAAGGAGAAAGGGAGAGAAATGTCAGTGTGTGGTTGCCTCTCGCGTGCCCCCATACTGCAGACCTGGCCCACAACCCAGGCATGTGCCCTGACTGGTAATTGAACTGGCGACCCTTTGGTTCTCAATCCACTGAGCTACACCAGTCAGGGTGGATGCAGTATCTTTTGGTGTCAAGGCTAGGAAGCCAAGGAAGTTAGAGCAGCAGGATGGATGGTTTTTTAAGAATTAATTACAAAACACACGTACAGGCCAGTATGTAAAACAAATACTGTTGGCTCTGTGTCCATGGGTTCCACGTCAGTAGAAAGATTGAAAACATTTTTCAGCCCAGAATTGAAAACATTTCCCCCATAATGTGACGTTGCTGTTGTGTGCCGTGTAGTTAGGCCTGCTGTGGTTCCATCTGTACCGAACACGTACAGACTTTTTTTCTTGCCGTTCCATAAACAATACAGTATAACTGCTATTTGCATAACATTGACTTTCTGTTAGGTATCGTAAGTCATCAAGAGGTTTAAAGTGTACGGGAGGATGTGCATAGGTTACGTGTAAATCCACAGAGGGTCCTAGAACCAGTCCCTTGGGGATACAGAGGATTGTATACAGTTTAGCAAGTAATTATAAATGCACCCCTGTGGTCACCGTTTGTAAAATTGAGTGTTGCCAGCTGCCCCGGCTCTTTGCCCCGTATGTTTTGTGCCAGCCACCCCTACTGCCCTCCCTGGTAACCACGTTTGCGTTTGCATGGCCTGGCTTTATGGGAATGTACCACATGCATGCGTCTTGATCACCTTAGCTCAGGATTGCCAGCTTTGAACTTGACACAAATACAGTCTTGCAGCGTGAGCTCTTGTGCATCTGGCTACTTCCACTCAGCACGGGGTTCGTGAGATCCAGCCATTTTCTGTGTGGCTGTGGTTTTCTGTTGTCACTGCTGTGCAGTGTTCCACCGTGTGACTGTCATACTTATCCGTTCTCCTGTCAACACATATTTGGGTTCTTCCCTCTCAGGACCTTACTGGCACGCTGTCCGCTGTGTGGTTTTTACAGCTTGCATAGCCTTGATTTTGACATCTGTGACATGTATATAGTAGCACTGTATCTGTGGTATTTGGGTTGTTACTGGTGACAGCCTGCTCGGCGAGTGCACACCGCGTGGCAGTTGCTGTGCTCTAAGCTCCCTCAGATGCTGTATTGTGCAAAGGATAAAGCTGATGCACAGAGACTTTTTTTTTTTTAAGATTTTATTTAGCCCTGGCTGGTGTGGCTCAGTGGAATGAGCGCCAGCCTGCGAACCAAAGGGTGGCCAGTTGGATTCCCCGTCAGGGCACATGCCTGGGTTGCAGGCCAGGTCCCAGTTTGGGCTGATCAAGAGGCAACCACACATCGATGTTCTCTCCTCCTCTTTCTCCCTCCCTTCCCCTCTTTAAAAACAAATAAATAAAATCTTTAAAAAAAAAAAAAAAGATTTTATTTATTTATTTTTAGAGAGAGGGGAAAGGAAGGAGAAAGAGAAAGAAAAATTGATTGGTTGTCTCTCACACATCCCCAACTAGGACCTGGACTCAGCCCAGGCGGGTGTCCTGACTGGGAATTGAACCTGTGACCTTTCAGTTTGCGGGATGACGCTCAGCCCACACCAGTCAGGGTGATGCACAGAGAATTTAAAATAAGTAATCCCCGGTCACTAAGCAAGGGAGTTTAAACCCAGGCGCTCTGGCTCCAGAGCCCTTAAGCACTATCCCAGACTGCTACTATGTACTCATTTATTTGTGAATTACTTTACAGTATCTGTTTTACTGGGTGGTTGTGAGGATTAACTGCCCTTGACAGAAAAGGAAAGTAGGGTCAGGGAGGTCTCACAGACAGAGAGTGCTGTGGTTGGGGCTGGAGCCCAGGCACATCCAGCTCCCAGGCTCTGGGCCTAAGCAGGGTGTAGCCTGCCTCACACCTGGAGATGCCACCTGTTGCTATGTCCCTTGTTCCCCTTCTCAGGTACCAGTTCAACCCAGCCTTCTTTCAGACCACGGTCACTGCCCAGATCCTGCTGAAGGCCCTCACCAACCTGCCGCACACTGACTTCACTCTGTGCAAGTGCATGATCGACCAGGCCCACGTATCCTTCCAGCTCTCGGGCCCAGGTGTGTAGTGGGGGGAGGCGGGAGCAGGGGCAAGAGAGATCGTTTCGCAGGGAAGTGGTTGGTCTGTGCGTTTAGCCTCAGACACTTGAATGCCTGCTCTGGGTTTGGCCCTGTGCTGGTTGAGACAGACCCATCCCCTGCCCTCACCAGAGCGCGCAGCCCAGTGGGGGGGATGGGTCTCCTATCACTGACAATGCGGAGAAGTCAGGGCTTAGGGTTAGAGGGGCCAGAGGAGGCACCTGCCCCTGCCTGGCCGTCAGGGAGCGCTTCCTGGAGGAGGGGCCGTCTGAAAGATGAGGAGTTAGGGGAAGCAGTAAGGAAGGGCGATGCAGACAAAGGGAAGGGGACGAGACGGGCCTGGCGGGAAAGGGGCTCGGCGCCGTCTGTTCAAGGCTGTTGTAGCTCAGCGTGGCCACGCCATTGTCTTCAAAGTGGAACGTGGTCAGACTCAAAAGGGCACCTGGCAGCCATGGAAGGCTTTAAAGTTGTGGAGTGATGGGGTAGATTTATGCTTCAGAAAGATTCCCGTGAGGATTCTAGCTGAGTAAAGACCACCAGGCAATGGGCAGCAGGGGCTGGGGGCTGCGCACCAGGCAGAAGCCATGAAGAGATGGGTGGTTGGCTGAATTCCATGTTATGTATCCGTAGCGTATAGCCCAGTGCCGGCCTTCAAAGAAAAAATGTTGAGCGAGGAAGCCGTGAATGGATCCCTCACTTGCTTTTTCTGTGGGTGGTCTGACACTTGGCCAGGAGTGCCTCCACCTTTCCTTTGATTAGTTGAGAAGCTTGATGGAGTCCCCCGTCTGTGCTGGGCCCTGTGCTTGAAGCGCTCACCGTCCCGGCCTCTCACGCCTACCTGCCCATTCGTGGCTAAGCTGAGAAATGGCCACGTGCTCATTGAGCCTGCTCTGCCAGGAGTGTCCATGGGAGTGCCTGCCTTCTGAGCGATTGGCCACCTTCCCCAGGGTTTTGTTCCAGTGGTTTAAAACAAATTAGGCATACAGTATACTGTTAGAAATACCAAAAGAGTGTGCAGAGGACCAACAGGCTTCTTCCCTCCCCTGTCCCATAGCTACCCCATTCCCCTCCCAGGAGGCCATAGTTGTTTGCTGTTCTCGGGAACCTTTCCACAGACATCCTGTGGATGCGTAAGTTGAGCTGTGCGTGCTCATGTGCACACATGCCACCACCCAAACGATAGGCTGTGGTACATGTTCTGCATCTTGCTTTTTTCACGTCAGTGTGTCTTGTCACGTTCTGTATGCATTGGCTCAGTCCCTGTGGACGGGCCATCATCGATGTCAGTGTGCCTGTTGTTGGACCGTTAGGGTGTCTCTCACCTTTTCCCGTAACAATGCATGCTGCAGGGACCGGGCCAGGGCTCAGCAGCAGTCTCCCTAGGCTCCGGAACCATTTTCCCTTAACGTCTCCTCCAGCAAGAAGAACGGCCCATCCGACAGATTTTGTACCTCGGAGACCTGCTGGAGACCTGCCACTTCCAGGCCTTCTGGGTAACTTCTTGGGTGCAGGGGCAGGATGGGTAACTGGGCCACACGGACCAGACTGCTCAGAGAAATGGTCGTGCCCATTGATTGGCTGCCTGCGTGGTGACGGGCCCCGTGCTGAGGGCTTGGCAAGCGTGACCTCATGGAGTCGTCGTCCTCACACAGAGTCGGAACTCCCGGGGGTCCCGTGTGCCCACAGGGCTCAGGCGAACACGTATCCTTCCAGCAGAAGTGCTCCATCGCCTGAGCCCTCTCCCTTTGCTCCAGCTGGAGCCTGATCCTCCACTTCAGCAGCTTCACAAGTGGGAACCGCTGCCCTAGACTTGTCCTCAGCAATATTCGCCCTCTCCTCTTGCTGTGAGTGGCAGCCGTTTCCATCCTCTGGCCGCTTCCTCCCAGCTACCCAGCTCACCCCTGTGAGGTCTGCAGCCCGACAATCCTGGGCTGCCCAGTACTCCAGTCCTCTATTCCACTGTCTCCTTAATGTAGATCGTGCGTCCCTCCCCATTCCTGCACACACACGTACGCACGCGCACACATCCCCCAGCCCTGGATCTGAAATGATGGGCGAGGCTGGAGATGAGGCCATCTGGAGCACAGGGCAGCCCAGGTCTGCAGTCATCCGCCCCTCTGACCTAGGCTCTTCCTTCGCTCCCCAGTTAATTCCCTCCCCGCTCTCCTGGACAGCCCTTCATGCCTTCCCCCACCCTGTCCTCCTCACCTCCCCTTGGGGTCTGGCAGCCTGTTTTGTGGGAAAATAGAAGCAGCCAAAAGCAGAACTCACACATGTCCCTGGCCTGGTCCTGGTACCCATTGCTGCTCACCAAGCACTCAGCAGGTTTTGGTTTTATTTAATTTATTTTTAAGGATTTTATTCTATTTTGTTAGAGAAGGGAAGGGAGGGAGAAAGAGGGGTAGACAAGCATCAGTGTGTGGTTGCCTCTGACAGGCCCCCTACTAGGGACCTGGCCTGCAATCCAGGCATGTGCCCCGACTGGGAATCAAACCAGTGACCCTTTGGTTTGCAGGCCGACACTCAGTCCTCTGAGTCACACCAGCCAGGGCTCTCTGCTGTTTTTAGAGGGTCCGTCGTCCCTCCTCCTATCTCAGGCCGCCCTCCTCTAGTGCACGGCCCCCCTTCCCTTCTGCCTGCTCAGTGGCACCGCCACAGCAGTTCTGCCCACTGTCCTGTAACAGCTAACATGGCCTTCCTGGATTATTTCTGTCACTACAGGACATGTCTGCAGAGTTAGTTCCAGCCTAAAGAAGCAAGCTCTCCCTCACTTCCACATTCCCATCAGCTCTGCCTCCAACCCCTTTCTCTGCACCCTGTTACAGCCACATTCTTGACTAGGGGACCAGCTGCCCAGTTTGCCCAGGTTTTAAAACTGGGAGTCTCACGTCTCGGAAAAACCCCTCCGTCTCAGGCAGGTTGGGATGTTGGTCTTCCTGATCCTGGGACAGGTTGCCTGTGCTCAGTCTGTGCTGCTCCCCCTGCTCACTTGAATCCACTCCAGACGTGTGTGGCCAGCCCTCTGTCCCTGCTCCCCAACACAGACACGTTCTGTGGAAGTCAACAGTGACTTCCCCGCCGCTGGATCCAGTAGGCAGTTCTTGGGCCCCGTCTTACCTGTCCTGTCACCCCCTGGACGGGCAGTCAGCCCCGCTCCCTCAGACCCTCTCCTCACGTGGCTTCCAGTACAGCTGCTCTCCTGGCTTGCCTCCCACCTCACTGGCTGCCACTCACTGGGCTTGTGGCTTTTTCATTCCCCCCACTAATGTTGGAGGGAGCCCTTGCGGAGAAGGTGACATTTGAGCAGAAACCTGAAGGACATGAGGGTGCTAGCTGTGGGGGGAGGACCGTTCAAGACTCAAGAACAACCAGTGCAAAGGCCCTGAGGTGGGCGAGGGCCAGGCATGCCTGAGGAGCCGTGCGGGGGCCCCTGTGGCTGGAGTGAGGTGGGGAGTGGGAGGAGACGAGGGCGGGGGTCCTGTGGGGCTTCCTGGTCCGAGCAGGACATGGGAAGCCTTTTCTCTGAGGGAGACAGGAGCGAGGTGAGGTCGGTGAGTGCAGTTCGCTAATCCGTACCTGCCCCTCTCTGGGGCTGGGTTCTGCCTGCCCGGTTCAAACTGCAACTCTAAGTTGGGACAAATCACTTTGTGGTTCTGAGCCTTGGTTTCTGCCTCTCTAAAATGGGTGTAAAAACAGTCACTGATACGTGATGGGGTTGCACGCAGAAGAATGACTGGCGTGCGGGGCGGAGGCTCAAGTGCTAGTTTCCTTGTTCATGTATCAATGTCAGTTCCTGATACTGTCGATGTTACCTTTGTCATTCCTCTCACAGCAAGCCCTGGACGAAAACATGGACCTTTTGGAAGGCATAACTGGTTTTGAAGACTCTGTCCGGAAATGTAAGTCCCTTTTTGAGCCCGAGCTCCCTGGCCAAGGGAAGGGAGTAGGGGGTGGCAGCAGGTTCTGCCAGGGGTGGGGGGGTGGGGAGCGGCTCTTTACCGTCTTTGTCCCTACCTTCGCAGTTATCTGCCATGTCGTGGGCATCACTTATCAGCACATCGATCGCTGGCTGCTGGCCGAGATGCTTGGTGACCTGACAGGTATTGCCCTCTCCGGGGCCCTAGTGCCAGGCTTGGAGGTTCAGGTTGGTCAGGGGCAGTGGGCCTGAGCCAGCTCCTCTGATGGACCTATCCCTTCCTCAACCGGTGGGTATTGAAGGTCCAGCCCAGGGGAAAAATAAGAGATCAGTATAATACATTCCCTTCCTTGGGGGAGGTTTATGATATTCGTTCATGTATTCTGCATAAATTATTGAATGCCCACCCTGTGCCAGACACTGTTCTAGGCCCTGGGGACATGGCAGTAAACAAGAGAATGGCTTATATTTGTTCTCGGGGAGGTAGCATAACAGATGTGCGGGCAGGAGCGCCCTGTCCTGTTCGCCCAGTGGCTGGAGCAGAGTAAGGGCGGGGAGGTGGTGGTGGGAGGGAGATCTCCTGATACAGCAGAGCCTCCTGAGGACTTTGACCTTTACCTTGAGTGAGATGGAGCCATAGAGCGTTCTGAGCAGGGAGGGATGTGATCAGATTTATGCTTTTAAAAGGTCCCTCAAGGCCCGGCTGGTGTGGCTCAGTGGATTGAGCGCAGGCTGGGAACCAAAGGTTCCCGGTTCGATTCCCAGTCGGAGCACATGCCTGGGTTGAGGGCCAGGTCCCTGGTGGGGGCCATGTGAGAGGCAAACATATATTGCTCTTTCTCCCTCCCTTCTCATCTCTCCGAAAATAAATAAATAAAATCTTAAAAAAAAAAAAAAAGAATGAAAGGTCCCTCGAAAAGGAAAAAAAAAAGTGTGTATTTACCCATTTTTGCAAAAAGAAACACAAGAAAGAAAATAAAAGCTAAGGAAATGGGCTAGAGGTGGGGGGCGAGATGAGGGAAGAGAGGGGTGGGTTGGCAGTGAGATTTCTCTGAGTGCCTTAGACACCTTTGCCTTTTGATCCAGGCAGTTCTTGTTTTTGTTTTTTTTGTGGGCTTGTCATTGTCTTACTGTTTTTAATGGATGTGAACTTTATTGCATACTTTGTGTCAGATACTATACTGTTTCACATCACACAACTGTTTGACATACTTAAAAGTGAAACTAAAACTAAAGGGATGAAACAACCCTTAGAACTGAATATACAAAGAAGCAGATGAATCTGTATCAAATTGAGAATGGTTACACAGAAAAGAATTACATCCTTAGTGGTATATTTTCCAAGGGCAAAAAAGAACTACAAAGAAATTTTTAAACTTTATGCCATAGACTTACTGTTAGTGGTAATGATGACATCGTCATTTTGAAGCCATTTCACATAGGTTATGGGAGAAAACGTAAGTAAATACTACGGCAAAATCCCCGTGATGGTAAGGATGAGAAAGATAGAAGACTCCCCCTGGCGGCCATTTGGAGAATGGGCTGTAGAAGCGCAGAGCTGCCAGAGAGAGGCTGCTGCTGCTGTCCAGATAGAAGGTGCTGGGGGTTTCTGAAGCAGCTGGGCAAGGAGGGTGCCCTGGCTTTTGGCTCCCAGGCCCCCTGGTGCTGTGGGATTGGGGTAACCAGAGCGCCTGCATTGCCTGTGTCACCTGCAGACAGCCAGCTGAAGGTGTGGATGAGCAAGTATGGCTGGAGTGCTGATGAGTCGGGCCAGATCTTCATCTGCAGCCAGGAGGAGAGCATTAAGCCCAAGAACATTGTGGAGAAGATTGACTTTGACAGTGAGTGGTGGCTGTGGGGCAGGGGGTGCCCTTCCACAGAGACCAGGGCTGGGCCCCAGGCCCCAGGTAGATAGGTTCTGGCCCAGGGCTAGGAAATCTGCATCTACCGGACTCCACCGACCTTCTGTGCACAGAGCTGCCACCTGGGAAGGGATGGCAGGGGGTACCGGTATCCTTCCCTGGAACTTCCAGGGCCTGGAGGGGCCTTGTGGGGTGTCCCCACACATTTATTGTCTCTCCTTTGTTGTGGGGACTTCCGGGGTCTCAACCCTGCATCTGACAGAACGCAGCAGAATGCCAGAAAGTGCAGGCTCTGGAGCCAGGTTAGTGGGTGGCAGTCTTGGTTCCTTCCTTTGTGTCTGTGTGACTTCGTGCCTCAGTTTTCTCATCTGAAACGTGGAGGAGACAGGCCCTGGCTGGGCAGCTCAGTTGGTTAGAGCATTGTCCCTGTACACCAACGTTGCAGGTTCAGTCCCTGGTCAGGGCACGTGCAGGACTCAACCAATGAATGCATAAATAAGTGAAACAACAAAAATTGGTATTTTCTTTCTCTCGAATCAATTTAAAAAAATATCCGTGTTGGTACAGCATGGCTTCTCAGTACAGACCAGCTCAGTTGGTATCAGCGAGGGACAAACTGAGTGGGCACTGGGAGACTGTGGACTCGCTCTGAGATGCGCCCGTTCTGTGTGAGCGCTCACTGGGGCAAAGGCTCCTGCAGGGAGGCGCTACAAGTCCAGCACGCAGAGTGTTTTGCAAATAGTACATGCTATTTTTAAAGCAGTGAATAACATCACCAGGCATTTTTCTAATCATGTCATTTAATCCTGGCACACCACCGACTCCTACTTTTCCGCAGGATAGATGCTTCCTACAGATGAGTAAACTGATATACCTGGTAGCTGGCAGAGCTGAGATTTGAACCTGGGTCTTCTTGCTCCAGAGTTCAGGGTTTTGTTTGTTGTTTTTTTAGATTGATTAATTGATTTTAGAGAGAGGAAGGGAGAGAGAAACATGGATTTGTTGTTCCATTTACTATGCATTCATTGGTTGCTTTTTGTAGGTGCCCTGCCCAGGGATTGAACACACAGCCTTGGTGTATGAGGACGATGCTCTGACCAACTGAGCTACTCAGCCAGGGCCAGAGTCGAGGCTTTTAGCTACTGCCCCACACTGCCCTTGTGATGATGACTAGGCTCCCGGGAGGGGTTGTGATGTGTTGCTCTAAAGAATTGTGGGTGCTGTTGTTGCTAACTGGAGCTTTGCCTCCCATTCTTCCCTCATTGACCCTTGTTCCCCCTTCTCTTCTCAACAGGTGTGTCCAGCATCATGGCCTCCTCCCAGTAACTTTGAAGGCATTTAATAAAGATTTGTTGCCTTAGCCTTGGTGTCTCTTCACTGGCTTCCTAACTCTGCCTCTCGCCCACCAGAGGGAGCCAGGGAGCACGCCTCTGTTGGCCCTGTGCTGGGGCCCCCAGTGGCCAGGCTTCTGTCTCCCATCTTCCTTTGCTTGCCCCACCCAAGCAACTGACCTCCCACCCCCACCTGCCTGATCTCTCAGGTCACCTGGAGGGCCAGCAGCGGTGAGTCAGCAAGGAGGAGAGTGAATGGGCCAGGAGCCCAGCCCTGCAGCTGGCTCAGGACTCCAGTTATCAGCCCGCTTTAAGGGGGAGGTGGATGTTACTACCAACCCATTTGTCCTGAAAACCCGGCTGAGCAGCAGTGGGCTCCCTGGGGTCCTGGTGAGGGCAGGCACACCTTTGTCCTTGGGCCTCACAGATGCAGGCAGAAGTGGCCAGAGGGGTAGGTGGGGGGAGGATTCTGCCTCCTGCTCAACCCTTTGGAGGTCTTGGTCAAGTGACTCCACCCCTGTTTCTCAGTTTTTTCAGAAAAGGAGAATGGTGCACCCTTGTCAGGGTTATGAAGATTTCAGGAGTTTTTGCCAGTAAAGATCTCAGGCTGGGTCCTAGCACATTACTGACATTTAGAAAATAGGAATCACTGTTGAGTTTAGACTCGAGTTTCTCCCTAAGGTTGCAAACCAGCCCCCAGCACCCTTTTATTTGGAGAGACTTTATAAGGAAATCCAGATTTCCAGCCAGGCCATGTACTCCTTTCCTCAGGTCCCAGCGTGCAAAGGTCGGGAGGCCTAGCTCACACCCCTCCGGCGTGGGCCTGTTGCCTTGCCCGTCGTACACATGCTCCAGGCGTCTGGCACGGGAACTTCAGACCAGTGTCCCCTCTGTGCTTGTGTGCAGGAAGAGGTGGGGACCACACTGACTGCCTTTGGGGGAAAATGGAGAAAATGAAATGCCTCGGTGGATGCTAAGCCCCTAGTGTGGAGCTGGTGCTGCCTGGGGGAGCTCCCCCCCACACGCACAGTGGACTTTGCCCATGGAGAGCAGTGGCAATGCCTGAGCTGCCAGCCCTGCCAACCCTCCCTGATCTGCCGGCACTCACACCCATCCTCCGGGCACTGACAGGACTCGGAGCCAAGGCAGGGCGGGACACCCTTTGCCCTGGGTTCCGGACCTGAGCAGGAGCCAGGAACTAGGGCGTGTCCAAACCCCGGGCACAAAGGGTGCTTCTGCAGCTCAGGACTCCAGAGCCTGCTTTAAGGGGAGGGTGATGGATGTTGCTACCAGCCCATTTGTGTGGGCACTCCCGTGGGTTGGGCACAACTCTCACCCACTTGACAGGTCCTTGTGTAGGATACCACCAGCACAGCTGGCCACATCCCGCTGCCAGGAAGAGGAAATAACCTGTATCCCTTTGGAAGCCACGTGTGGTACTACATTGCCAACTTGCCTTTAACTGTTTTGATAGAGCTTTATATATATATATAGAGAGAGAGAGAGAGAGAGATTATTTAGAGAGAGGAAGGGAGGGGGAAAAAGGAAGAGAAACATCAATGTGTGGTTGTCTCTCGTGTGCCCCCTACTGAGGACCTGGGCCACAACCCTGGCACATGCCCTGACTGGGAATCAAACCGGCGACCCTTTTGTTCCCAGGCTGGCACTCACTCCACTGATCCACACCAGCCAACGCTGTTTTGTTTTTTGAAGCTCGTCATCCTTTGAGCAGCTAAGAGGACTGGCTCTGGAGAAAGACTAGTTCAAGCCCCAGTCTAGTGGCCTTTGGGCTTGTTTACCCTGTGCCCAGTTTTACAGCAGGTGAGGTGCCCACTTCAGCAGTTGCTGGGAGTTAATGCATGTGGAAAACTCAGCACCTTGGCAAACTACGAGGGCATAAACTTGTAGCCTGTCTTGCTCGCTTGGGCTCAGGGCTGTTGTCATTTGCTTCCATTGTCACCTCTAGATCCCACCTTGGGAGAACATAGATCCCTCCTTTGTTTCATTTAAGTGGCACTATTAATGGGACACAGTGCTTAATCATTTCTGACTGTAATCTTGAAAATCCCAAGAAGTGCAGAAATGCTGAGCCCATTGGCTACAGCCATTCACTCAGAGCCCCTTCAGGTCTCTTCCTGCCCCTCTGAGCTTCTGCCCTGCTGCCCCTTGACCCTCAATACATGTTAGTTATTATTACTGCAGTGTCTCTGGATGGCTGCCAGGAAGTGGCCTCAAAGCTGACTGACAAAAGGATCCCTTCATTTGAACTTCATTGCCTGGGACTATCAGCTTTGGGAGGATTCTCAGTGTCCACCAGGAGCAGGCAGTGTGGGGCGGACCGCCCTTAGCTCTAGGGCCTTTCCCTGCTGACTAGGCCGAGCACAGAAGTCCTGGGCTTGTTCGCCACGTCAGGCAGGAAGAGGCTGCCTGCTCCAGCCCAACCCAGCCCAGCTTTGTAAGCCACCAACACTCCTGGGTCTCTGACCAGGTCCTGGCATCATCCACCGGGAGAGTGGGCTACTGCCCAGACCCTGTCCGTTCCTCTGCTCGCCACTGAATCCCTCCCAGTGCCTTTGAGAGAGCTGGGGAAAGATCCCTGGAGCTTTCATACCTGGAGGAGCCATGTCTTAATCCCCACCCCTGGAAGAAAGTCTCAGGCTGTCTGGAGTTTTGATTCCCTGCCCTCCACCCCCCATCCCCCAATCAAATTCATGACAGTAAGTCCTGTCAAATTTGTTTTCCCCAAAACTGCCACTGTCCCTCCTCCACAGCTCTCTCCTCCTCCAAGACCCTGGTCCTGCCCGCCCTCATGTGGGCCATTGCAGCAGTCTCCTCGCTGGTGTCCCTGTGCTCAATCCGCCTGCAAGCTGCTCCCTTCGTGTGGCCGGGGGACACTATGCAGAGCTGAATCAGATCCCAGCCCTGTTTAAAATCCTCCCTTAACTTCCCTTTGCATTTAGAATAAAATTCATTATGTTAATCAGATCTCAGTAAAAAAAATAATAAAATTCCTCACCATGGTTTTAAGTTCATTCACTCATTGACCTAGGGTTTATTAAATTTCTATCTTCTTGTGCTAGACGCTGCTTCAGAGACTAGAGACACAGCAATGACCAAAACAAAGATCCCCGCTCTCCTGGGTGACATTCTTGGGAAGGAGACAGATAAATATGAGTAAATCGATCAGTCATTTAGTATGTTATATACAGTGATCAGTGCTCTGAAAAAAATTAAGCAAGAAAAGTGTGGGGTGCTACTTTATTTTATTTTTATTTTTAATTGATTTTTTTTTTTTGAGAGAGAGAGAAAGAACATTGATTTGTTGTTCCACTTATCCATGCATTTACTGGTTGATACCCATGCATACCCTGACTGGGGATCGAACCTGCAGCCTCAGCTTATTGGAAAGATGCTCCGACCAACTGGGCTACCTGGCCAGGGTGGGGAGGGGTGCTCTTTTAAATAAAGTGGTTGGGGGAGATCTTGCTGAGGAGGTGATGTTGCTCCAGAGACATACAGAGGAGGCTGTGAGCCCTGGGGATCCTGTGTCTGGGGAGAGTGATCCAGGCAGTGGTAACAAGGTGTGGCCAAGTGTAAAGGCCCTGAAGCTAGAGCATGCCCAGTGTGTTCCAGAAACAGCAAGGAGGTCTGCAGTGTGGCTGGAGCTCAGAGAGCAAGGGGCAGAGTGGGAGGTGAGCTGGGAGAGGAAACGGGGACCAGGATGATCAGGATGTGGAAGACCTTTGTGGGTCTGGCTGATGCCACAAAAGTCTCCCTTATTTCAAAAGTTGGGCTGGGCTGGGCTGGGCTGGGCTGGGCTGGCTGGGCTGGGCTGGGCTGGGCTGGCTGGGCTGTGTTGGGCTGGGCCGGGCTGGGCCGGGCTGGGCCGGGCCAGGGCAGGAGAGACTCCTTCTGTACCTTTTCTGCCTTTCCTTGATGTTGACTTGTACTCTGAGTGTGGTGCTATGGGACAGGGGAGTGTTCCGGACAGAAGAGGGAGGAACTGGATCTCACTCAGGTGTTCCCAGGTTCCGTCTGGCTTCTTGTGGGAAAGAGGGGCTGCAGGGCGCAGGGAGCTGGTGAGAAGGCTGCTGTAGTGGTCTAAGCAAAGACAAGGCCAAAGTGGATGGGACCAGGGTGAGGCCTTTGGGGGCAGGGGAACATCGGAGCATTCTGTCTATACTTTCAAAATGGATCTGACAGAATTTCCTGAAGAACTGGATGTGGGGTGTGAAGACAAAGAGGAATCCACTGGTGTGGCTCAGTGGATTGAGTGCCAGGCTGTGAACCAGAGGGTCGCGGGTTCGATTCCCCGTCCAGGCACATGCCTGGGTTGCGGCCGGTTCCCCGTGGGGGAAGTGCAAATGGCAACCACACATTGATGTTTTTCTCCCCCTCTTTCTCCCTCCCTACCCCTCTCTCTAAAATAAATAAATAAAATCTTAAAAAAAAAAAGAGGAACCAAGGATAATGTCAAGGTTTGATGTCTGTGCAGCTGGAAGGATGGGGACCTCATTCACTAGGATGGGGACGACTGTGCGGTGATCAGGTTTTGGGGGGAAGATCAGGAACTCAGCTTTAGATATTTAAATTTGAGGTGCCCATTAATGTAACAATATCACTTGTATTTATTGCTGCCCCTCCTCCCCACGTTAGCCACTTGAGAAGTAACCGTGCTCATTATGCTCAGCACTACATTCAACAGCCGGGAACAATGCTTGGCAATATAGGTGCTCAGTGAAACTTTGTTGAATGAAAGTCCAAAAAGGACTTTCCGGTCAGCCGGTGTGTATTCCAATTTACTTAACTCCCCTGTCCATTTCGTGAAATTTTCAGGTCTTTTTTTTTCAAACGTCCTTCTCTGCGAAGGCTACCCTGACTAATTTACATTTCCACTCCTGCTTGATTTTTCTCCGGAACACTTTCCCCTTAGAATATACTCTGTATGCCTTAAAATTGTGTTTGTCGCCTCCCTTCTCTAGAAAGTAGTTCCGTCAAAGCAACGATTTTTGTCTGTCTTGTTTCGTGCCAAGGCGTTAATACATCGTGTAGCACACAGTAGGCGTTTCACAAATACTTGTTGAATTTGCGTTGCTGAGTGGGACCGCATTCCAAGCCCGAACAGGTTGAGGCCTGACGGGCGAGACCCGCCTTATGAATCATTCACGCCTGGCACCGCCCACACGCGAGGACGCGCGCGCGCGAGAGGGCGGCGGCGGCGGCGGCGGCGGCGGCGGCGCGGTGCGCAGGCGCGGGGGGTAGTGCGCAGGCGCGGGCGGAGGGCGGGCTGAAGCTGCTGAAGCGGCGGCGGCGGCGGCGGCGGCGGCAGCAGCACCTCGGCGAGAGGGGCGGGAGCTGAGGCGGGAGCGGACCGGCTGGTGCGTGAGCGAGAGGCGGCGGAATGGTGGACTACCACGCGGCAAACCAGTCGTACCAGTACGGCCCCAGCAGCGGGGGCAATGGCGCCGGCGGCGGGAGTAGCATGGGCGACTACATGGCCCAGGAGGACGACTGGGACCGGGACCTGCTGCTGGACCCGGCCTGGGAGAAGCAGCAGCGTAAGGTGCGCGGCCTGAGGGCCGGGCGGGCTGGAGTGGGGCTGGCGAAGCAGGCTGGGGCCCGGGGCGGGGGTTGGAGGTCCTGAAAGGGGACTGGAGGGTCTGGGATCGCAATCGGCGGGCCTGAGCAGGAATTGGCGGGCCTGGGAAGGGGTCTGGCGTCCTGAGAAGGAATTGCAGAACTTGAGCAAGAATGGGGAGTCTGAGAAAATCATTGGCGGCCCGGGAGGGAGTGTGGAAGTCTGAAGAAAAGGGCGCAGGGAGCCCGAGGAGGGAACGGGAAGGTCTGGGCGGGGAATGGGGGAGACCGAGGAGGCGACTGGACGGCCTCCGAGGGGTCGGGGGCGGCGGGGGGCGGCGAGGAGAGGGCCGGGGTCTGGGG